>CM038223.1:103182215-103204715 GCA_021442155.1 Cymbidium sinense | reverse complement strand
TCACGGTAACTCGTGAGGATAGGCTATTCTATAGTTATAGCCTATTCATACACTGTACAAGAGACAATTGCTTTTGAATCGTAAAATACTTACTTAAATAGCCTATCAAATAAGAATTATTTTGATATTATTTCAAAGAAAATCATTAATCAAAAAAAAAAAAAGAATACAAATCAAATAAAGGAATAAAAGAATCTTAATTATTATACAGAAACAAGAATGATTGAAGCAGGATTTCAGACTCAGGGAAGAAGAAAAAGAAAGAAATGAAGATTTGAGTAGTAGGAATAAACGAACATCTTTCAAGAAAAAAGATTTCTTCCCCATTTTTACTTTATTTATAATTTTAGAGTTTATAATACAAGAATCAAATCGGATTCTAGTTTTTTTTAGCAAAAAATTCATATTAATATGAGCTTGAGTTCCGATTGGACTTTTTGAGTCTATCTATTTATTTTTTGGTTCTAGGACCAGTAGTAGTTCTAGGGATCGACTCCACTCTCTCCAATTGTTTCTCATTATTACGAAAAGGTAACAAAGATAAAATACGAGCTTGTTTTATAGCAATAGTAATTAATCGTTGTTGTTTCAAAGTTAACCTATTTGTCCGTCTAGATAATATTTTTCCTTGTTCACTAAGAAATCGACTAATTAAACTCATGTTTCTATAATCCATTCTGTTGCGTGCTAGAAAACCGGTTCTGACGAGTAAAGTTTTCGCCAGCGTTGTGAAATCCGGACACACGGGTATTTAAGAGTGAACAAAAGACTCCGAGAATTTTAGCATTGGAAAACCTCGACAAGAGGGGAAAAAACTAACTTGATAAAAGCTTCCACTGTATGTACTATTTGGAGTACAAGATCTTCCAGATAACGGGATTACGAGTGTATATGAAGGGAACAACAACTATGTTGTTCGTTGGTGGTAACAATTGCTAGTGGTAGCGAGATGGTGGTGAACATCGAAAAACATCGGCGATGAAGGGTTGTCATGATGGAGGCCAAACCGAGAGATTGACAATGGCGAGGATCGGAGGTGGCGGCGGATGGGGCCAACAAGTGGTCTGATTGCTTGGAGGATCTTTAGAGCTCTCTCCTCTCTCTTGCTTGGCCTCTCTCATATGAGGAATGAGGGGCAAATCTTAATCTCAAAAGATTATCAAATCGATATTACGGAAATTTAATTGATTCGAGTTAGAAGCGAGTCGATGTCTCTTAAAGGCGAGGTTAAGGAGCAACTTTGGCGGCTAACCACAAGACGGATGTTTTTGTCGACTCTTCCATGGGTTAACGTCATGAGACAGGCTAGGATGGTTCATGGTGGACTTCTGGACCTCTTGCTGGGTTGGTCATGCACGGCAAAGACTCGACAAACAACTAGGATAGGTCAAAAGGTCCTTGGTGGACTTCCTTCCACAATTTGCGTCGGGTACTGTGAACCTATGATTTTCGATTCAATTCACCTCAATAATTGCGTCTTCGAGCAGCAATACCTGATTCAAAATTCGAATTGATTTTCTTCCACATTGCGTGAAGCAAGAAACAAACATCTATAAGTAAAATCAATGCGGCAATCTTCAGGTCACCAATCTCAGCGGTCATCCGCCAAGGTGGTCACCGCCAGCCTACTCGAGTCCAGCCATATAGATCTTATCAAATCAAAGACGGTTAATATTTTGATGAATCATACATCGATTGAGCCAGGTCTAGCCATATAACTACCATTTGTGTCGGTACCACTATCAAGTGAGGAGACCATCGAATCTTGCGGTCACCACCATCGTCGGAATATGGATATATCATACGTCACTATCGATTTAGAAGTCGAGAAAAGGTCCGCCGCAATTTCCACCATCGCGGAATCTTCATCGGTCATGTCGTCGCGGTCATCCTTTGATATCGCCTGGTCAGTGAGTCGGCATACCTTCGCCAAGTATCTGGTCATAGACCATGAAATCTTCTGATCTCCATCGTATCATCCCCACTAAATACATAGCGATTCTTGGCGTATCATTCATTTGATTTTGACCAATCGGCCATATCAAGCGTCCTGCCATGAGGTCGGTCTGATCGATATCCTAATCTGCCGGTCCTTTCAGGTCATCTTATTCTGGCGTAAAATGGTGAATACGCACTTGTTATGATATCCCTTATTAAACCTCATCGCTGTGAACCATCATCGGTCCGTCGCCCGACCATTATGTTCTTAATATTCACGGTATATTCTCAACGTGCAGATGGATAGTTGCATTTTATTGCCGCCTCTGTCGGTACCAAACCGTCGTGGTCATAGCCGACTAAATCCGCGGTATACCATGGCAATCTTTGGGTCACCACCATTAATGGTCATCCCGTAGGCGTCGGTATCCTTACGTGCCATCTCTTGCCACCACAATTGGCGCCAACCATTGTAAAGCGGTCCGCCATAGACCATTGTATGTACCGCGTCATGCATTGCCATCCACCATAGATGTCGTGACGTCACAATTTATTCGCATTGTAGCCACACCCGTCGATACCAATATCAATCGGTCGGTCGGCGAGGTTAGTTAACACCTCTTCGGGAAAGCGGAGTCTTGTGCATTATGAACTTGGTCTTGATCCCTCCTCCGGTCGACGGTTAGTTAACACCTCTTCGAGGCGGAGCTAGTATGACTACGGGTTTTGATGCCTTTATCCGGTCGTTATGAGGTTGTTAACACCTTTTCAGGAAAAGCGGAGAAATGAACTCGGGTCTTGATCGCTTTGAGCGATCTTCTCTCAAGAAGAAGAGAGGTGCCTTCTCCTTATGGGGCTTTTATGACCACAGGGGCAAAGGATAAAAGCGTCCAGACCAAAACCACCCAAAATCGTTCAGCGCTCAAACGGATAAAGCGGGTAAAATCCAAGCAATTTTACGTGAGAGCTGGCGATAGTCCTTCAAATCGTCGACCCGCGTCAGTTAAGCGTGACCGGCCGTCTTTTCAATGCAGCTCCGCCGTTCATGTGATAGCGGTAAAGTTCAGAAATGTAGCGATGACCGCCGATTTTAAGATCGTTCCATTTTTCGCTCAACCATTGTTTAGGAATTCGGTATAGCTGAGGCCATGATTTGCCAGTTCGGTCGAAACATGAAACTTTCTTACTGCAACTAGCAATTTCTTGCACTCATTCTAGTAATCAAAAACCTTGTTATATGGCGCTCATAAATGTCCATGGGTGAACCTATTTGTCATATACCTATTTTCGTGCATCTTACATTAGTCATAATCTTGTGCTTACATGAAGATTTGTTCTCTCAAAATATATTAATGGACTGATTTCGAAGAATTTACTATTTTGAAGTACTTACATATATTTTTTGATGATTGAGATAATATCATCCAAAATAGGGCAAACTGTGAAAATTCCTCTAGTTGAGCACGAATCTTGATCAGAAAGCAAGCTATTAATTGGCTTGTTAGATCAAGCACTTAAAATATCATTGGAAACTTTTATACATCGGTTAAATTCTAAAATCTCAAATATAAGGTGTTTATATAATCAAATCTATGGCCATTAACAAGCCAAATATCTTACAATTTTGACTTTATTTGAGCATTCAAATACACAAAATACATCATATGATCGAGGGAGTCATCATGAACCGTCCGATTGGAAGAGTGGTTGGATTTTGCATGTATTCAGGAACTCCTCCATCTATCATCATTCCTCATATGAGAGGCGAAAGAAGAGAGCTCTAAAGATCCTCCAAGCACAAGTATCCGCCTTAAATGAAGCCATCTATCAGATTCTCGTCAACTTTTTTAACTTTGGCGTAACTTTGTCATCAACTTTATGGCTTACAAGTTATCAAATTGTCAACTTTGGCGTCAACTTTGTATGCAAAATTCGTCAGCTCGTCAACTTTGGTCAACTTTGTCGTAAGTCGTCTTCTCATTATTGTTGACACATCGTCAACATTGTCATTACTAGCAATGTCCTTCTCATATCGATTCAATCCGTGCGGAAGATTTTATATAGAATCAGTGGAAGCTTTTCTTTTCTGGTTTCCTCTTGTCAAGGTTTTTTACGTTAAAATTTGTCTTTTGTTCACTCTTTAAATACCTATGTCTTTGGATTTCACAGGTGAAAACTTTACTCTATATGTGGTTTTCTAGCACAGATTGATCCGATTTGATTTGGGGTAGCGTCTGAAAAGATGGATTTGAAAAGGTTGTTTGGATTTATCCATGATTTGTTTATTCCTTCTATATATCTATAGAAAATAATCTATAAAATAATCTATAAAGTATAATACTTTTTTTTATTCATTTAATTAAGATTCGACCAAAATAGGATTTGGTTTGTATTATATATGTTAAGATGTAAAGTTCTTAGTCTTCCCACTACTTGTAAAAATAACACAAGCATTCCGTTACATCTATTTCTTTATTTCCCCATGAATTGTATACTTTTGACAATAGTGCCAAATTTTCTAAATTCTAGTTGATTGGGTGTATTGTGTCGATTCTTTTGAGTAATATATCTAGAAAATGCAATTTTTTTGACACCCCACAATATTACATTCCAAATAACTATAATTCTAATATCTTTACTTGGCCATGAACCTCCTTTTCATTTTGGATCGACTTCACTTTAGAACTCTCTTCATTTTCTTTTTCTAATTCTAATAATTCGATTGACTTCTAAGTACTATAATCTAAAAGAATTCAATTAATTAATATAACTATAAAGAAAAAAGAGTCATATTCATTAATAGAATAATATTACGAATATCATAATAATTAATTAATACAATTTTTCTAACTATGAATTCTTCCTATCCTAATCTCATATCTTCTTCTTCTTTCTATGTTAGAATTTTGTGGAACCGCCCTAGGATCCACATTTCCATTTATTTTCCCAAAATTCTATATGTAGATTCTGTATTTTGGAGGTTCGATACACTCTTTCTCTTTCTTTTTTGAGAATAGAAAAAAGGAGGAAATTGGAAATGTTACGTAGAATTGTATCTCAAATCTTCTTCATTTTTCTGGATCAATAAAAGAATTCAATCAAGATGAAAAAAAGGGAATGACAAGGCATCGGAAATAAACGATTAATTTCTATCAATAGACGCTAAAGACCCAAACCATAGAGTGGTTAAGTGCCGTTGAGATATGTTTTTATATCTCGCATTGAAAATCCTCCTTCGTCTTTTTTTTTTCTTATTTATCTCAATTCTTTATTTATATTGTTTATTTATATTGTATATTGTAATACATATAGAGTCTCTAATACATAGATTATAACCCGATATTTGAATTTTAGTTCAAGATTATTTGTTTTTTGCTTGAAATGAAATTATAATTAGAATTACTAACTAAAATGCATATATATGTACAATGATCCAGATTCCATTTTGTCACCCTCTAAAGAAAATGACAAAGATTATCTACCTATCTATATAGAGATGGTAGAGCAAAAAGAAGGATTGGAAAACAAGACATGGATTTTATACAATGGACAGTACAACAATCTTTAAAAGGGATGTAGCACTTGGTAGTCGTTTGTTTTGGTACAAAATGTCATAGGTTCAAATCCTCATCCCTATTCTTTCTCTATGGACGTTAGGAGGTATTCATTGAATAAGATGGAAATTTTGGACATAATTTTTCATTTTGCATACTATACACAAAACCCTGGTTAAAAAAATCCTTTTCTTTACAATCGTATCTACTTTTATAGGATATAAGAAAACTCTTAGTTGATTCGTAGAATGGCGTCTCAAAACCCGATGTCGTAGGTTCAAATCCTACAGAGCGTGATTCGTTTATGTTATGTCGAATTACAATGAAATAACTTAACAAAACAAAGTAGAATTGCAAAATTTGACCTCCTACAAGAGGAGGTCAATCAAAAAAAAAAGATATTACTTAATCAAGGTCCAATGATCACCTTTATTATTGTAAATATGCAGTTACAAATAATCTGTTAAAGTAATAGGAATTAGACCTAAGATGATTCCAAATAGAAAAACTTCAATCATTTCACTTTGCTTTAGGAATAAAAGAGAGGTAAGATCTATCACTAAATATTAATCTAAATTATCCATGAATCTCAATGACCATGAATTGGCAATTGGCGTGGGAAGAAATCATAGAATACCAAATGAAATATTATGAGAGGCTTTGATTTTTATTTTTTGAAATTGTTTATTGAATTTCATTTATTTCATTATTTCAAATAAGTCATTATCTTCAAACCAATAAATATAGGGGTTATAGTTGAAGCGTAAAAAAAATAACTAGTTAGAATAGGCATGAAAGAACTAAATTAGATATGTTCTTTTACTACATATATGAATAAAACATTTACCTAAGTCTCAATCCAGATATGATGGTAAGAAAAACTAATTGAAAGAATTCGTTGAGTTCCAATTGAAAGTTCTTGATTAATCAGTCATTATAGGACACTAAAAAAAGAATAATAAAAATATGAAATATAATTCTAATATATTAATTCCAATTATGAAAAAGTAAAGAATTAAATAGATAGGGATAGTAATAAGAATTTCCATTTCTAATAATTACTATTTAGAATAGTAATAATAACTTCATTTAGAAGTTTAAAATGAAATAGTATCGCATATTTGTTCTATGAATGAACAATTATCAATTACTTTAATAAAACAAGAGGATTCAAAAAAAAAATATAGGAAAACCACCATTTATAGATTTCACATATAATGGAATATTATGAATATAATGAGATCTTTTAATCATGATATCTCTCATTAATTATTAGAGCCCATCCATTCAAGATCTTTACTTTTTATTACTATGATGAATCCACTAATATAAACCTTACTTAATCTTATATTCTAAGGAAAATAAATTTATACATAGACAAGGAAGATATAGCAATAGCATTTCCTTTGAATGATCGAGGTTGCGTTCTGCTATAGGAAGGATAAATATATATTTGGTCTACTCTGACTTTGGTACAAGATTGATCTCAAAAGATCCGGATGTAGTTTTAGATTTCTTGATTCCATCTTTAATGGAATTCCGCCCTTTTTTTTGAACATACAAGAATTTGTGCTTCGGCATGCGGAAGCAGGAGAACGTTCTTTTGCGATATTATTACTAGTATTCGATCTTGGGTCATTCATAGCATTACTATACCTTCTATTCATTGTGGGTTGGTTATTCGTCGATCGGGTTTAGCTTACGATATTTTTGGAAGTCCCGGCCAAATGAATATTTCACAGAGAGCGACAAGGGATTCCATTAATACAGCCGTTTTGATTCTTTGGAACAACTCGATGAATTTAGTAAATCCTTTTAGGAGGTTCCCAATGACCATAGATCGAACCTATCCAATTTTTTCTGCGATGGTTGGTACATTCCGGATTTGTACCTCTTGTTTCTTTTTTAGGGTCAATTTCAACAATGCGGTTCATCCAACGATAAACCTAATTCGATTTATAGATCAATCAAACTGAATGAACAAAATGTTGAATTGAATCATTATCTTTGGGGTTTATTACTCATTTTGTACTTGTTTTATTTTCCAATTATTTCTTCAATTAAGAAAAGAAAGAGTAATAGTAGAATTCTCTTATCCCATTGGAAGGATACTATCCTCATAATTATCCATATTTTTTGTCTCTAGCATGACCACTTGATGAAAAGAAGGAAATGGCCATACTCTTGGAAGGATTCCTCTTTGGTTGATAATGTATGGTATTCACGTAATTGGTTTAATAGGCATTTTCTTTTACGGATCCTATTAGGGTTGGGTTCATCTGTATCTGTAATAATCATATGAAATATGAACGGATTATATTGTAGACATGAAAGAGTAAGAACTTGACTTACCTGATTCTTACTCTTAGGCGAACTTTGATATATTCAAAACATATGGAATCTCGGTCAACATAATCCAAATATTATATTTTTAGAAATGGAAATGACAAAATGGATCCCTTTCTCGGATGTTTCAAGCCACTTTATTCTATTCCTTTTTATTATGATGTTTTGAATAATTGAATCTATTGATTCATAGTTTATCGTTTCTAACATCATAATAAATATTATGTTCATATTTTGAATATGAAGCAAAAGGAGGAATCCATCGATTTTATGAAGAATCCAATACCTATGGATTTATCCTTATGAAACATCCGCAAATCCTTTTCTTTTATACTCAACTCTTTCTACTAAACTAAAGCAAATAATAAAAAAAAAACTCTATTTCTATATTATTTCTATATATAGAAATAATATAGAAATAGAAAAAAAAAAGAATAAAATAAACAAAGAAAAGACTTATAGAATTTTTTGAATCATATTCCTATATCATTCTATCGATCAACAAGAAGTTGGCACTTTTACCAACTTTATTTTAAGGAATCTCTAGATCTAGAAATTCATTTATTCATGAACCTTTTCAAATTTGTTTCTTTTGACCAAAAGATTTGTGCCAAAATCACATAAGAAGAAGAAGACCTTGGACTCGTAATGGATCTTGAAGCACTATTTACCGTCTCCCACCAAAACCTCCTATATTTGGATTACTTGTTAATGGTTGATCAAGCGATGGATTCACCTTACGAAAGAAGTTGATCTGGAGGTATAATATCAACCACTTGGCGTCCTTGATGCATCAACTATGGTTATTTCATATCCCCTTTTTCTTTACGTGCTATTACTTACTGATAGCATTATATTATTGTTACTCGCTACCATCAGATAAATCGACCCCTTCCTCTGTTCCCTACATATATGGGATATTTTAAGAAGTAAATGTCTTTTTTTATTGGAAAGAATAGGAAAGACGATTTCACTATATTTTCGAAGGACCTATCACAAGAATATTTCTTTTATTAGGATGATAACAGAAAATAAAGATTGCCCATCTTTTCTTTCATTTTGAGAAATCTGATCGGGAGCTAATTGAATCCCTCGGGTAAAATAAGAAACGACTACATTCAAAGCTCCTTTTTTACCATTAGCAAGAACTTGTTTATTGCATATGAATTGAACAAGCGCTTCAAATACTGCTCGGGAATACGACTTCGGAACTTCAATATCCACGGGCTTATTAGCTAAATGGCAATTGGCACATACAATTCCGATTGCTTCTGGATTTTCATATCCTATCAAAATGGGATATGCATTTGAAATAGATGCTCGAGTTATTACATATATCATGATCAATACAAAAATGGATCGAGTCATCTTTACCCAAGAAAAAGTCTTTCTATTTTGCATGGTCCAATCATTGATCAGAATTTCTACAATATTCGATAGGTAACGGTAGAATTCCCTATCCACAAGTTTGCCATTGTATTGATTGTCGAAATAATTATGCTTGGGTATAGTATGAATACCTTGAGTTGAAAAGGTAGAAGTATAAAGAATAAGTAAGATGAAAAATGATTTCTTTATACACGAAGAAAGATTCGATTTGATTGATATCAAATAATGAATTATTCATTCTTATTCATTCATTGAATGATAAATTACTACAAGCGAAGGAGATACACGATTTAAAAAATGGAAGATCCAATATTTCACAATTGTATCTAGAATCACTGGAAAAGTGGAAACAAAAGATATAATCGATCATTGAGCCAATCCAAAATGGTTGTAGATCAGACCAATCATTAGTTCCCAACCATGGGTTGAGTGAAACCGATCCATAAATCAGTAACTAAGAATTGAAAAAGCTTTGATTGTATCACTTAAGTTATAGAAATTCTGAATCCAAGAATTTAGAATGAAAAGTTCTTCATTACCCAAAAAAAAATAACCACTTAGTATGGCAAAGATTAGGTTTGTAGAAATGCAAAATTATATGGAAATGAGATTCATTTTGTCTTTGGACCAATTGTATTGTTTCCTTGTGCATTCTATCTGAAACCTTTGCATATGTCTCCAGTACTCTTTTATCATTTAGTCCAACGAATAGTTCTTCTAATTCCATAAATTTTTCTAGAATATTTTTCTCTTGAATATCATTCAAAAGGATTTGGATTGCACTATTCCACCAATGAAGAACCCAAGTTTCTAGACATTTCTTAAATGAGAGAGAAACCCACCAGGCAAAAGAGTATAGACACAAGATATGGGAGGAAGCCAATGCTTTCTTTTTTCCATTCTATCCTGATGTAAATTATTAATGAACCTTTTTCATTCGTCGATTCTATCTAAGATTTCTATGAATTATATAACAAGAAGAAGGTATCGAACCTATGGATCTTTTCTATTTTTTGTTTTGTGTAAGAATTGAGTCTTTAGGATCTAGAATAGAACATACAAGAAAGGCCCTTTTGAATGAAAAAAAAGAAGTAAATATTCTTTCCATATTCCAGATCAATTAAGCTGTGATTTCCCCTTCATTTATTCCTTTCGATGAATACTCGAAACCCATTTTGAACTAACGAATGTAATTTGGATTTAAAGATGAACTCTACCAAATCATTTAATTCTTTTATTTCTATTTGAATTCAAAAGATTTCCTAATTGTGAGATAGAATATCAATTCAAAGAATTATGTTTATGAAAACAAAAGACATGTTAGGATATTTGATGAATCTACACTACACTTATTAGACCTTTTGATAGTATAAAAGTGAAGGGACGACATGTGTATGCATATACAAAATAGTTTTGTGTACAAATCTCCTTAATCTATTTTTTTTCCATATATTTTATTTGATTAATTCTATTAGATTTTTAGATTTTATTAATATTGTTCCATATCGTCTCAATAGATGTATTAAGTTCCTTCTCTCATGCGATATTTATTCTTTTAAGTTCATTTCAAAATACTTCAATGGTGCAGCATAAATAGGCCAATTGGCACTTTTGTTCAATTTCTTGTAGTCAAATTCTCATCGATGCAGACCCAAGAATGGCTCCTTGGCCCATGATTTCCATATAAAGGACAATGAGGAAAAGACCCTCTCTCACCTCCATTCGATTGATTGGATATCTTTGAAAGATCTGAAGGAAGATCGACGATTTATTCGGAAATCCCCAAAAAGGGACATTATCCCTTCTTTTCTATCAAATCGGTCATAACCACTACCTACATTCCATGAAATTGTGCACCACAAATAAGAACTAATCAATAGACTGCGATTCCATAGAAAGACATCACGATCCCTTGGGGAAAAAGAATTTCTTTGAGGAAATACGGATGTCAGTTTTAACAAGATAAGCGGAAGTTCCAACCACTAAGAATCCTAGTGAACCTAAAAAAAGGATACAGCAAAAAATTACTTGTTTTTGAGACCAGTTATCTCTATCCATATATGTTACATTCGTTCCTTTATACTAGATCAGTTGCATTGATTGGAATTGATATTGGAATTGATAGAATAACCCAAATGGATTTGAATTTCATTTTTTTGATCCCTAAGTAACTTTCATTAACTAGCAACATTCCTAGAACCATTAGAAATAATTGGTTAGATACATTGAGTTTTATTTCAAAGATTTTTCAAAAAAGATTTGCGGATCATTTTGAATTGAATCATTTAATTGATTAAGCTATAACGCATATACATTAATGCGTATATTATCCATCGATATACATAACAATGGTATACATAACAAAACAACTCTTACATTTGTTTTCGGAAAGTCCACATAGCATATATCTACCTATTACATTAAGAGTATCATGATGATCTGTGTTGAAATAAATTGATGAGATTTGGTCCCATCATATTTAGACAATCTTATTTCTTTGAACATAAAGAGATAAAGAAGCCATTGCGATTTAAAGACTAGGACTAAAGGAACAAAAATAGAGGAAAGTTCAAATCTATGATAGAATGGGTACCTCGATTTCATATTTCTATTATAATTAATTATAAAGATATCTTATGATAAGTCTATCTATAGAAATAATATTGGATAATATTCATATGAAATAATTCATAATCAATACGAATGTAGAACTCATGGCGTACTTATTCTACTATATGTATGAGAATCCTGCTTTCAGAAATTGGATTCTTCTTCTCCCATCTGACTTATTTTTGGGTATATTGACTCTTTCCTCCTTCATTTGTAGGGTCAATTCATGACCATTCAGAATAAATATATTTTTTTGGTTCATTCTGCCATCCTACCCAATGAATCATTAGGATTGATTCATTTTCAAGAAAATCCTATGTAATCACGGGTTCCATCGTTCCCATAGCTTCTCTATTAATGCTTAGGCTTTGAACTCTACAATGGAGCTCTGAACAAAATTTGTTATTTGTTTGAGTTAATCTCCTCAGTTTCTTCTTAAGATTCAATTATTCTCTATTTTCTATTATTTAGATTATCTATTCTTATCTTTGATATCTTACATAATATTTATATTATCCATATTGATTAAATTATTTGTAAATTATTTAGATTATTATTTTTTCATTTATTTAATTTATTTTCTTCTATAGTTTCTATTTTTTTATTTGTATATTTCTTATTCTATTGTAATTAGTGTAATTAGATATTTTTTATTTTTATTATATATTGATGTTGATGCTTTATAACACTGCATTTTTTATTTTTTTTTATGAGTTAATTCTTCATAAATCATACATATGGGAATCATATATCATTGATATCTTTATTCTCTCTTTCTATCATCCTTCCATTTTTCCACATCCCCTTTTTTTTCACAATTCATAATCAGATTTCTTTTTTATTAAAAGAATTTCAGTTGCTACAACTATATGATCGATTCAGTCATATAGTGATTGTTTCTTGGGATCTCGACAATACGAAGCAATAAGTTGGTTTTTAGTTTTGAGTTTCTTGAGTTTTGATAGTTACTAAGTTTATAGTCGAATTTGTTTCTTTTCTTTTTTCAATCTAAATTCTAAACTCTAAAAAGAAAAACTAACGAGTCACACTGAGAGCAAATTATAATAAAATCTAAATGAAATCAAAGGGTAAATCAAATTTTTATTCAACCTTATAGAATTATAATTGTTTGTTTTCTTTGATTAATTGATTAAGAAAAAATAAGAAAAGAGTTTCTAAATCTTTTTTTTATCGATGAGCGAATAAGATAAAGGTCCATTATTCTTATTTTCTTATTCTTGGTTTACAAATATCCAAAATTTGATGCCTAAGACTCCATAGATAGTTCTAATTGTATAGAAACAGTGATCAATTTTAGCGTGAATTATTTGTAAGGGAACCCTGCCTTCTCTGATCCATTCGACACGTGCAATCTCTTTTCCATCGATACGTCCTGCAATTTGCACTTGAATTCCTTTTGTATCCGTTTGTTCAGTTAATTCAATAGCTTTTTTCATTGCCTTTCGAAATGAGACTCTATTTTTTAATTGTAAAGCTATATATTCTGCAAGAATATTAGGTTGTCCATAAGGCTTTTCAATTCTTGTGATAGCAATATTGAGTCTCCGGTTTACAGAATGAAACTTTTTTTGTACATTCATCTGTAATTCTTCGACTCCCGTGTCCGTCCTTCTATTAATAAGTTGGGAAATTCAATGTAGATTATGACTGAATCAAATCTATTCTTTTTTGAATTACTATACAGCAATTCCTTGAAACCGAGGATATTTTCTTATTTTTTTTTACATAGTCCTTAATACAATTCCGTATTCTTTCATCTTCTTGTAGACCCATGGAAAAATTCTTTGATTTTGAACCAAAAGAATGATGACTTTGAGTTGTTCCAAGTCTGAAACCAAGTGGATTTATTTTTGTCCCATATTTTTATATTCTTTTCCATCCATTTTTTTCTAAATAGGAATCTAAATTTTAGATTTTAAAGAAATCTTTATATGACAAGTGGTTTTTTTTATCAGATAACTACGTCCTCGAGCAGGGTTTTAACTTTTTTACAATAGCACCTCTATTGACTTGACTTTACTAATAAATAAATCAGCTTCATTTAAACCCATATTATGACTAGCATTTCTGCTGCAAAATAAACTAATTTTAAAATTGGATAAGATGCCCAATAAGGCATTAGTTCCAGTATCATGAGTGTTTCCTCATAAGAACGTCCCCGAATCTGATCAATTACTCTTTGTGCTTTGAAAACAGACATATATATATATGTTGAGCTAAAACTTTTGCTTCTCTATCCGAATTTTCGTTCTTTATCATAAAAGTTCTCCCCCGCCAATGAATGATAAGTGCCTAGGTGAAGCATAGTATAAGATAAGTCAGAAAAGTCTAAGTCTTATGAAAAAGAAAATAAATATACCTCTACTCTTACTATAAGATAAAGACTCTTAAGATATAAGATAAGGCTTTTCACATGAATACTTAGTAGAACGACTAACGACGAGATTTATTATCGTTTCTCGCGTGTCTCACGAAAGTGAGAGTAGGTGCAAATTCTCCCAATTTGTGACCGACCATACGATCTGTGATATAAATAGGTAAATGTTCCTTTCCATTATGAATAGCGATTGTATGGCCAATCATTGTGGGTATAATGGTAGATGCCCGAGACCAAGTCACTATGATTTCTTTCTCCTCCCTCCTGTTGAGTTTTTCAATTCTTCCCGATAAATGATTAGCTACAAAAGGATTTTTTTTGAGCGTGTCACTGATTACTCCTTTTTTTACATTTTGAAATTGGCATTCTATGTCCAATATCTCGATCTTAATCTGAAGTATAATGATGAATGGAAAAAGAGAAAATCCTTTAGCTAGATAAGGGAAGGGGCGGATGTAGCCAAGTGGATCAAGGCAGTGGATTGTGAATCCACCATGCGTTCAATTCCGTCGTTCGCCCATCATATTATTTCCAATTCAAAATTCGATTTTCAATGTTCCTATTTACGGCGACGAAGAACTATCACTATATTTGTTCCTTTTCCTACTTCTTCTTCCAAGCGCAGGATAACCCCAAGGGGTTGTGGGTTTTTCTACCAATTGGGGCTCTCCCTTCACCGCCCCATGGGGATGGTCTACAGGGTTCATAACTACTCCTCTTACTACAGGACGCTTACCTAGCCAACACTTAGATCTACCCAAACTTTTTTGGTTCACCCCAACATTACCCACTTGTCCGACTGTTGCTAAGCAGTTTTGGATATCAAACGGACCTCCCAGATGGTAATCTGAATGTGGCCGATTTACCCTCTTTTGCAATCAGTTCTAACGCCTGCTGCTCTAGCTAATTGTCCACCCTTTCCAAGTGTGATTTCTATGTTATGTATGGTGCCTAAGGGCATATCGGTTGAAGTAGATTCTTCTTTTTATCAATCAAAACCCCTTCCCAAACTGTACAAGCTTCTTCCAAAGCATACGGCTTTCTAGATGTATATGATGATATCTAGACAGATGGATCTTATATGAATCGTATGATGAAGTACCACATGAGTGGATATATAGGAATCCAAATCTGCCGAATCACTTATGTTATGATCTTCTACATCCTAGGTCTCCCCGTTCCGTCATCTGGCTTATGTTCTTCATGTAGCATTCAGACCGGATGACTCTATGAAATTCGTCGATACTTGCACATATTACGTAGGAGACATCTCTATTTTCCCCGGGGGGTCTTTCTAATTACCACTGCTTAGCTTTCAATTCGCCTCTGACCATCAAATGAAATGTGAATAACCCGTCCTCTCTCTTTGAAACAAGGGCGCTTCCGGTTCTGCGCGCTTCAAACAATTTTGTCTTCTCCATATTACCATATCTCTAGAGTCAATAATTTTCTATGAGGAACTACTGAACTCAATCACTTGCTGCCGTTACTCAACAGTTTTCTGTTGAGGTCTATCCCGTAGAGGTACTCCAATTGGATCAGTGATCGATTTCTAGGTTTCGTCATAAACCTAATTGGTTACTTCCAATTACGTAAATCAATAGTTCAAACCGCACTCAAAGGTAGGGCATTTCCCATTGATATAGGAACTTCTGTACCAGAAACAATGGTATCTCCAATTATAGCCCTCTGGGATGTAAAATATATCTCTTCTCACCATCCCCATAGTGTATGAGACAAATGTATGCATTTCGATTAGGGTCATATTCTATGGTTACGATTCTACCAGATATCCCTTTTTTCATTTCGAAAGTCGATTTTACGGTATAGACTGACCTCCCCTATGCCCTGTGGTAATGATCCCTCTGGCATTACGACCTTTACCACAACGATGTTGTCCATAGATCAAATTATTTCGTGGATTGGATTTCACTTGACTGTCTACGGCTCCATTGTGTGTGCTCGAGGTAGAAGTTTTGTATAAATGTATTGCCGTGTTATTAAGTCTTTTGCTTTAAGTTCTTTTCTCTATAAGAGGTGGAATAGAATAACCCGGTTGAAGCGTAATGATCATACGTCTGTAATGCATTGTATGTCCCATAATAGGTCCCATCCTTTTACCCTTTCCAGACAGTCAATGACTATTCATAGCTCTTACCTTGACAAAGAAGAGTTCGACCCAATGCTTTATTTCTGTCCTAGTTGATCCTGATTCGACATTAGAAGTATATTGATTGTTCCCCAATAACCGAATACTTTTTTTGTAAATACTGCATATTTGATTCCATCCATAAATCCATTTTCTTCCCTATGAGTTCCAGTATCGATAAGAATTCTAGTTCTTACTGTTCATATGTTATGGTATGAATATACCATACCAATTCATATGTATGGATGATGAGATTCCATTGATACAGAGCCAATTCCAATAGACTTATTGAATGTTCCCATTGGCGTGCATCCAGCAGGAATTGAACCTACGAATTTGCCAATTATGAGTTGGGCGCTTTAACCATTCAGCCATGGATGCTTAACAGGATCATCATCGTGAATAACCAAATTCCAATTGAAATGAAATCTTTAGGAGGAATCAATGAAACGACATCAATTCAAATCCTGGATATTCGAATTGAGAGAGATATTGAGAGAGATCAAGAATTCTCACTATTTCTTAGATTCATGGATCAAATTCGATTCAGCGGGATCTTTCACTCACATTTTTTCCACCAAGAACGTTTTATGAAACTCTTTGACCCCCGAATTTGGAGTATCCTACTTTCACGTGATTCACAGGGTGCAACAAGCAATCGATATTTCACGATCAAAGGTGTAGTACTGCTTGTAGTAGTGGTCCTTATATCTCGTATTAACAATCGAAAGATGGTCGAAAGAAAAAATCTCTATTTGATGGGGCTTCTTCCTATACCTATGAATTCCATTGGACCCAGAAAGGAGACATTGGAAGAATCTTTTTGGTCTTCCAATAGAAATAGGTTGATTGTTTTGCTCCTGTATCTTCCAAAAGGGAAAAAGATTTCTGAGAGTTGTTTCATGGATCCGCAAGAGAGTACTTGGGTTATCCCAATAAAGAAAAAAAGCATATCATGCCTGAATCTAACCGGGGTTCACGGTGGTGGAGGATCGGAAAAATAGGGATTCTAGTTGTCAGATATCTAAGGAAACCGTAGCTGGAATTGAGATCTCATTCAAAGAGAAAGATAGCAAATATCTGGAGTTTCTTTTTTTATCCTATACGGATGATCCGATCCGCAAGGACCATGATTGGGAATTTTTTGATCGTCTTTTATCAAGGAAGAAACGAAACATAATCAACTTGAATTCGGGACAGCTATTCAAAATCTTAGGGAAAGACTTGATTTGTTATCTCATGTCTGCTTTTCGTGAAAAAAGACCAATTCAGGGGGAGAGTTTCTTCAAACAACAAGGAGCTGGGGCAACTATGCAATCCAATGATATTGAGCATGTTTCCCATCTCTTCTCGAGAAACAAGTGGGGTATTTCTTTGCAAAATTGTGCTCAATTTCATATGTAGGCCAAGATCTCTTCGTTAGTTGGGGGAAGAATCAGCACGAATCGGTTTTTTGGAGGAACGTCTCGAGAGAGAATTGGATTTGGTTGACAATGTGTGGTTGGTAAACAAGGATCGGTTTTTTTTGCAAGGTACGGAATGTATTGTCAAATATTCAATATGATTCCACAAGGTCTATTTTCGTTCAAGTAACGGATTCTAGCCAATGGAAAGGATCTTCTTCTGATCCACAAGATTCGAGCGAATGAATATCCTTCCTTGAGGAAGAAATCAAGAATTTCGATCGAATCTAAAGAGATCGATTCATTCCTTTCTTCAAACGGAACAGAGATAGAATCAGAACTTCATCGATTGAATCTAAAGAGGTCCACTAGAGATCATAAATTGTTGAAGAAAAAACAAGATGTTTCTTTTGACCTTCAGGCGAGAAAATAAATAAATGGTTGATATATTCAAGATAATTGTATTTACAAGATACCGTCTCAATTCATCCTTCGGAACCATATCACATCCGGATCTGGTTCCGAAGGATGAACCGGATATGGACTCCAATAAGATTTCATTCTTGAACAAAATCCATTTTTTGATTTCTTTCATCTATTCCATGACCGGAACAAAGGGGGATACGCGTTACGCCACGATTTTTTTGAATCAGAAGAGAGATTCCCAGAAATGGCGGATCTATTCACTCTATCAATAACCGAGCCGGATCTGGTGTTTCGTAGATTTGCCTTTTCTATTGATTCCTACGGGTTGGATCAAAAAAAATTCTTGAATGAGGTATTCAACTCCAGAGATGAATCAAAAAAGAAATCTTTATTGGTTCTACCTCCTCTTTTTTATGAGGAGAATGAATCTTTTTCTCGAAGGATCAGAAAAAAAATTGGTCCGGATCTACTGCGGGAATGAGTTGGAAGATCCCAAACTAAAAATAGCGGTATTTGCTAGCAACAACATAATGGAGGCAGTCAATCAATATAGATTGATCCGAAATCTGATTCAAATCCAATATAGCACCTATGGGTACATAAGAAATGTATCGAATCGATTCTTTTTAATGAATAGATCCGATCGCAACTTCGAATATGGAATTCAAAGGGATCAGATAGGAAATGATACTCTGAATCATATAACTATAATGAAATATACGATCAACCAACATTTATCGAATTTGAAAAGAGAAGAAGAAATGGTTTGATCCTCTTATTTCTCGAACTGAGAGATCCATGAATCGGGATCCTGATGCATATAGATACAAATGGTCCAATGGGAGCAAGAATTTCCAGGAACATTTGGAACATTTCGTTTCTGAACAGAAGAATCCTTTTCAAGTAGTGCAAGTAGTGTTCGATCGATTACGTATTAATCAATATTCGATTGATTGGTCCGAGGCTATCGACAAAGAAGATTTGTATAAGCCACTTCGTTTCTTTGTCCAAGTCACTTCTCTTTTCTTTGTGAGTATCGAATATCCCCATTCATAGGTCCGAGATCCACATCTATGAATTGAAAGGTCCGAATGATCAACTCTACAATCAGTTGTTAGAATCCATAGGTGTTCAAATCGTTCATTTGAAGAAATTGAAACCCTTCTTATTGGATGATCATGATACTTCCCAAAGACCGAAATTCTTGATCAATGGAGGAACAATATTACCATTTTGTTCAAAAAGATACCAAAGCGGGTGATTGACTCATTCCATACTAGAAAGAATCGCAGGAAATCCTTTGATAACACGGATTCCTATTTCTCAATGATATCCCACGATCGAGACAATTGGCTGAATCCGTGAAACCATTTCATAGAAGTTCTTTGATATCTTCTTTTTATAAAAGCAAATCGACTTCGATTCTTGAATGATCCACATCACTTCTGGTTCTATTGTAACAAAGATTCCCCTTTGATGTGGAAAAGACCCGTATCAATAATTATGATCTTACATATGGACAATTCCTCAATATCTTGTCCATTCGCAACAAAATCTTTTCTTTGTGTGCCGGTAAAAAAAAATATCTCTTTTTGGAGAGAGAGACTATTTCACCAATCGAGTCGCAGGTATCTGACATCTTCATACCTAACGATTTCCCACAAAGTGGTGATGAAACGTATAACTTGTACAAATCGTACAAATCTTTCCATTTTCCAATTCGATCCGATCCATTCGTTCGTGGAGCTATTTACTCGATCGCAGACATTTCTTCAACACCTCTAACAGAGGAACAAATAGTCAATTTGGAAAAAACTTATTGTCAGCCTCTTTCAGATATGAATCTATCTGATTCAGAAGGGAATAACTTGCATCAGTATCTCAGTTTCAATTCAAACATGGGTTTGATTCACACTCCATGTTCTGAGAAGTATTTACCATTCGGAAAGAGGAAAAAATGGAGTCTTTGTCTAAAGAAATGCGTTGAGAAAGGGCAGATGTATAGAACCTTTCAACGAGATAGTGTCTCAAAATGGAATCTGTTCCAAACATATATGCCATGGTTCCTTACTTCGACAGGGTGCAAATATCTCAATTTCACCCTTTTAGATACTCTTTCAGACCCATTGCCGATACTGAGTAGTAGTCAAAAATTTGTATCCATTTTTCATGATATGATGCATGGATCAGATATATCACGGCCAATTCCTCAGAAGATTCTTCCACAATGGACTCTGATAAGTGAGATTTCGAGTCAATGTTTACAGAATCTTCTTCTGTCCGACGAAATGATTCATCGAAATAATGAGTCACCCGTTCCATTGATACGGACACATCTGAGATCAACAAATGCTCGGGAGTTCCTCTATTCCATCTTTTTTCTTCTTGTTGTTGCTGGATATCTCGTTCGTATACATCTTCTCTTTGTTTCCCGAGCCTCTAGTGAGTTACAGACAGAGTTAGAAAAGATCAAATCTTTGATGATTCCATCATACATGATGGAATCTCGAAAACTTCTGGATAGGTATCCTACATCTGAAATGAATCCTTTCTGGTTAAAGAATCTCTTTCTAGTTGTTCTGGAACAATTAGGAGATTCTCTGGAAGAAATACGGGGTTCTGCTTCTGGTGGCAACATGCTATTGGGTGGTGGTTATGGGGTCAAATCAATACGTTCTAAGAAGAAATATTGTAAGATCAATCTCATCGATCTCGTAAGTATAATACCAAATCCCATCAATCGAATCATTTTTCGAGAAATACGAGACATCTAAGTCGTACAAGTAAAGAGATCTATTCATTGATAAGAAAAAGTGAACGGTGATTGGATTGATGAGAAAATAGAATTCTGGGTCGCGAACAGTGATTCGATTGATGATGAAGAAAGAGAATTCTTGGTTCAGTTCTCCACCTTAACGACAGAAAAAAGGATTGATCAAATCCTATTGAGTCTGACTCATAGTGATCATTTAACAAAGAATGACTCTGGTTATCAAATGATTGAACAACCGGGATCAATTTCCTTACGATACTTAGTTGACATTCATCAAAAGGATCTAATGAATTATGAGTTCAATAGATCCTGTTTAGCAGAAAGACGGATATTTCTTGCTCATTATCAGACAATCACTTATTCACAAACCTCGTGTGGGGCTGATAGTTTTCATTCCCCTTCCCCATCTCCTCATGGAAAACCCTTTTCGCTCCGCTTAGCCCTATCCCCTTCTAGAGGTCTTTTAGTGATAGGTTCTATAGGAACTGGACGATCCTGTTTGGTCAAATACCTAGCGACAAACTCCTATGTTCCTTTCATTACGGTATTTCCGAACAAGTTCCTGGATGACAAGCCTAAAGGTTATCTTCTTGATGATATCGATATTGATGATAGTGACGATATTGATGATAGTGATGATGACCTTGATATTGATACTGCTAACTATGACGAATGTGCTAACTATGTATATGACGCCGAAAATAGACCGATTTGATATAACCCTTCAATTCGAATTAGCAAAAGCAATGTCTCCTTGCATAATATGGATTCCAAACATTCATGATCTGCATGTGAATGAGTCGAATTACTTATCCCTCGGTCTATTAGAGAACTATCTCTCCAGGGATTGTGAAAGATGTTCCACTGGAAAGATTCTTGTTATTGCTTCGACTCATATTCCCCAAAAAGTGGATCCCGCTCTAATAGCTCCGAATAAATTCAATACATGCATTAAGATACGAAGGCTTCTTCTTCCACAACAACGAAAGCACTTTTTCATTCTTTCATATACTAGGGGATTTCACTTGGAAAAGAAGATGTTCCATACTAACGGATTCGGGTCCATAACCATGGGTTCCAATGCGCGAGATCTTGTAGCACTTATCAATGAGGCCCTATCAATTAGTATTACACAGAAGAAATCCATTATAGAAACTAATACAATTAGATCAGCTCTTCATAGAAAAACTTGGGATTTTCGATCCCAGATAAGATCGGTTCAGGATCATGGGATCCTTTTCTATCAGATAGGAAAGGCTGTTACACAAAATGTACTTCTAAGTAATTGCCCCATAGATCCTATATCTATCTATATGAAGAAGAAATCATGTAAGGTAGGGATTCTTATTTGTACAAATGGTACTTCGAACTTGGAACGAGCATGAAGAAATTCACGATACTTCTTTATCTTTTGAGTTGTTGTCGGTCGCTCAAGATCTTTGGTCTTCATCCAGACACGATGAAAAAAATTGGATCACTTCTTATGGATTCGTTGAGAATGATTCTGATCTAGT
>CM038223.1:103129715-103169715 GCA_021442155.1 Cymbidium sinense | reverse complement strand
TCGATTGGTCCGAGGCTATCGACAAAGAAGATTTGTATAAGCCACTTCGTTTCTTTTTGTCCAAGTCACTTCTCTTTTCTTTTGTGAGTATCGGAATATCCCCATTCATAGGTCCGAGATCCACATCTATGAATTGAAAGGTCCAATGATCAACTCTACAAGTTGTTAGAATCCATAGGTGTTCAAATCGTTCATTTGAAGAAATTGAAACCCTTCTTATTGGATGATCATGATACTTCCCAAAGACCGAAATTCTTGATCAATGGAGGAACAATATTACCATTTTGTTCAAAAAGATACCAAAGCGGTGATTGACTCATTCCATACTAGAAAGAATCGCAGAAATCCTTTGATAACACGGATTCCTATTTCTCAATGATATCCCACGATCGAGACAATTGGCTGAATCGTGAAACCATTTCATAGAAGTTCTTTGATATCTTATTTTTATAAAGCAAATCGACTTCGATTCTTGAATGATCCACATCACTTCGGTTCTATTGTAACAAAAGATTCCCCTTTGATGTGGAAAAGACCCGTATCAATAATTATGATCTTACATATGGACAATTCCTCAATATCTTGTCCATTCGCAACAAAATCTTTTCTTTGGGTAAAAAAATATCTCTTTTGGAGAGAGAGACTATTTCACCAATCGAGTCGCAGTATCGACATCTTCATACCTAACGATTTCCCACAAAGTGGTGATGAAACGTATAACTTGTACAAATCGTACAAATCTTTCCATTTTCCAATTCGATCCGATCCATTCGTTCGTGGAGCTATTTACTCGATCGCAGACATTTCTTCAACACCTCTAACAGAGGAACAAATAGTCAATTTGGAAAAACTTATTGTCAGCCTCTTTCAGATATGAATCTATCTGATTCAAGGGAATAACTTGCATTAGTATCTCAGTTTCAATTCAAACATGGGTTTGATTCACACTCCATGTTCAGAAGTATTTACCATTGGAAAGAGGAAAAATGGAGTCTTTGTCTAAAGAAATGCGTTGAGAAAGGGCATGTATAGAACCTTTCAACGAGATAGTGTCTCAAAATGGAATCTGTTCCAAACATATATGCCATGGTTCCTTACTGACAGGGTGCAAATATCTCAATTTCACCCTTTAGATACTCTTTCAGACCCATTGCCGATACTGAGTAGTAGTCAAAAATTTGTATCCATTTTTCATGATATGATGCATGGATCGAGATATATCACCAATTCCTTAGAAGATTCTTCCACAATGGACTCGATAAGTGAGATTTCTAGTCAATGTTTACGAATCTTCTTCGTCAAAATGATTCATCAAATAATGAGTCACCGTTCCATTGATACGGACACATCGAGATCAACAAATGCTCAGAGTTCCTCTATTCCATCTTTTCCTTCTTCTTGTTCGATATCTCGTTCAGATACATCTTCTCTTTATTTCCGAGCCTCTAGTGAGTTACTGAGTTAGAAAAGATCAAATCTTTGATGATTCCATCATACATGATGGAATCTGAAAACTTCTGGATAGGTATCCTACAGAAATGAATCCTTTCGGTTAAAGAATCTCTTTCTAGTTGTTCGGAACAATTGGAGATTCTCTGGAAAATGGTTACGCGGTGGCAACATGCTATTGGGTGGTGGTCCGCTTGGGGTCAAATCCTTCTAAGAAGAAATATTGGAAGATAAATCTCATCGATCTCATACCAAATCCCATCGAATCATTTTTTTGAGAAATCGAGACATCTAAGTCATACAAGTAAAGAGATCTATTCATTGATAAGAAAAGAAAAACATGAACGGTGATTGGATTGATGAGAAAATAGAATTCGGGTCACGAGCGGTGATTCGATTGATGATGAAAGAGAATTCTTGGTTCAGTTCTCCACCTAACGGCGAAAAAAGGATTGATCAAATCCTATTCGACTCATAGTGATCATTTAACAAAGAATGACTCGGTTATCAAATGATTGAACAACTAGGATCAATTTTCTTACGATACTTAGTTGACATTCATCAAAAGGATCTAATGAATTATGAGTTCAATAGATCTTGTTTAGCAGAAAAACGGATATTTCTTGCTCATTATCGGACAATCACTTATTCACAAACCTCGTGTGGGCGATAGTTTTCATTCCCCTTCCCCATCTCCTCATGGAAAACCCTTTTCGCTTAGCCCTATCCCCTTCTAGAGGTCTTTTAGTGATAGGTTCTATAGGAACTGGGCGATCTGTTTGGTCAAATACCTAGACAAACTCCTATGTTCCTTTCATTACGGTATTTTTGAACAAGTTCCGGATGACAAGCATAAAGGTTATCTTCTTGATGATATCGATATGATGATAGTGATGATGACCTTGATATTGTCGCTAACTATGAATGTGCTAACTATGTATATATATGACAGAAAATAGACCGATTTGATATAACCCTTCAATTATTAGCAAAAGCAATGTCTCCTTGCATAATATGGATTCCAAACATTCATGATGCATGTGAATGAGTCAATTACTTATCCCTAGGTCTATTAGAGAACTATCTCTCCGGGATTGTGAAAGATGTTCCACTGGAAAGATTCTTGTTATTGCTTGACTCATATTCCCCAAAAGTGGATCCCACTCTAATAGCTCGAATAAATTCAATACATGCATTAAGATACAAAGGCTTCTTCTTCCACAACAGCACTTTTTCATTCTTTCATATACTAGGGATTTCACTTGGAAAAGAAGATGTTCCATACTAGCATTGGTCCATAACCATGGGTTCCAATGCGAGATCTTGTAGCACTTATCAATGAGGCCCTATCAATTAGTATTACAGAAGAAATCTATTATAGAAACTAATACAATTAGATCAGCTCTTCATAGAAAACTTGGGATTTTCGATCCCGGATAAGATCGGTTGGGATCCTTTTCTATCGATAGGAAAGGCATTACACAAAATGTACTTCTAAGTAATTGCCCCATAGATCCTATATCTATCTATATGAAGAAGAAATCATGTAAGGTAGGGATTCTTATTTGTACAAATGGTACTTGAACTTGGAAGCGAGCATGAAGGAATTCACGATACTTCTTTATCTTTTGAGTTGTTCTGGATGTCGCTCAAGATCTTTGGTCTTCATCCGCAACCACGATGAAAAAATTGGATCACTTCTTATGGATTCTGAGAATGATTCGATCTAGTTCATGGCCTATTACTATTATTACTATTAGAAGTAGAAGCCTGCTCACGGGATCCTCAGACGAAAAATATTGCGTTAGTTTGATAATAATCAGTGACATTACTTCGTCCGAACCAAGGAATCAGTTAGATATGATGCAAAATGGATCTTGTTCTATCGTTGATCGTGGATTTCTATATGAAAATATATATCGGAGTTTGAAGAAGGGGAAGGGACCCTCGATCCACAAGAGAGGAGGATTTATTCAATCACATAGTTTGGGCTCCTAGAATATGGCGCCTTTGTGGCTATTTGATTGTATCAAAAGGCCCAAGGATTTCCCAATTGGGTCATTTCGGGGAAAATGGATCATTTATCATAAAGAGGATGAGCTTCAAGAGAATGATTCGGAGTTCTTGCAGTGGAACTATGCAGACCCAGATAGATCTTCCAAGAACAAGGCTTTTTTTTCAAGCCAATTCATTTGGGACCCGGATCCATTCTTTTCCCTATTCAAAGATTAGCCCTCTGTCTCTGTGTTTTCCGCGTCGAGAATTCTTTGCGATGAAGAGATGTCAAAGGGCTTATTGCTTCCCAAACAAATCCTCCTACATCTATATATAAATCGGTTCATCAAGAATACGAGAAAATTGTTGATTCATCGCCAGAGATGGTTTAGAACCAATAGTTCATTATCTATGGATCTTTCCGTTCTAATACTCTATCCAGAGTTATCGGTATTTATCAAATCTTCTATCTAAACGCTATTGGATCAAATGACAAAGACATTGTTGAGAAAGAGATGGATTTTCCGGATGAAATGAAACATTTGATTCATGTAACGGAGAAAGATTCCCCATCCCTTAGCCATAAAGATATGTGCCCATGAAAAGGGGATTAAGTGGAGTTGGTGGATGGTAGAGTCTGGAAACACTTGTTTCTTCCATCTTTTGGCCTTAGCTCCATGGAAGAATTGAAATCTTAGATCACTATGTGGATGATATGAACTAAACAAGAATTCTTGAACTGCAAAGAGCCTATCTCACTACATCAAACAATTTCTACTAATGAAACCATGTAAATACATGAAAATAATAATGCTGAAATGGTTGTTGCTATCCTCCAATAATGAATCATTGGTTTTATTGAATAACTAAAGAAGATAGATAGACCTTTCTCTTCTCTCGGTCGATGGATCTCCTCAATTGGAAGATCTCCCATATGGATAATACACATTCCAGTTGACCGAGCCTAATTCTAATTGCTTTGTTCAAGCAAAGATATCCGCGAGTTCGTCTATTCGAGATATTCACGACCAAGAGGTACAATCCTCTTTGGATAGGCCTTGAAAGGAGAAGGCTGGAATGCCAAAGGCGTCTATTCTATAATTAACCCGACCGATAATACCCATTTTGAGAACGTCGGTGCCAAAGTCACGAATGGGTAAGTCACCAATCCCAATGTAATGTACTTTATTTCTTTGGGTTACAGTGCGGTGGATATTTTACAGAGGTTTCTATCAATCTACCTTGTGCGATTCTGTTGAATCTATACTCGTGCTGAGACGATTTCCAAAGCGGACTCTATAAAGAAGATCAAGATTTCATGATCGCCAATTCCAACACTCGGATCGGATCGTGAGGATCGCAATACTTCATATCAGCTAAGATACAATATTGATTAAATCAAATCTTATGGAATTGCTCATTAAATGAGCATTCTCAATATTATGCCTTGAAGAGGACGAACCTCCACGCTCTTTAGCACGAGATTTTGAGTCTCGCGTGTCTACCATTTCACCATCAAGGCATCTTGAAAGTGAATCGTATTCCATGAATATGATATCTATCTAGTGTGATATATGGAATATATGACAAAGGTGGAGTGTTGGAGTATTTCTATCGTGGTCATGTCATATAGGTTAGACATCGATTGCTTCGATTGGAATTATCCGGGATACCTTCTATATATCAAAAGATGTAAAATCAAACCTCTTTCTCGATTCAAGAGAAGCCCAAAGAAGTGAATAGGGTTCCCAAATAACGATAAATATGTGCGGGTCCGATTGCCTATTCCTAATCCTAAATAGAATGTAACAACGTAGGGATCCATATGTAAATGAGTATCTATTTACATTTCGAATGACCCCTTCTCATAATAAGAATGTACATAACCCTATTAGCTGGTTGTTGGGAATGAACTTATAATCGATGATCGAGTCGATTCCATGATTATAAGTTCATAACTCCTCATTCCCATTTTAAGCGGAAAGAATTCTTTTATTCCGTTAGTAAAAGGGATCTTGAACTAAAAAAGACCTAGAAGCTAAAAGAGGGTATCCGAGCAATTGCAAGAATTGGGTTCATTGATATTCTGGTATAGTAGATGCTATCACACACACTCATACTCAATTCGATGGAATTGTTTGATCTTAAGGAGATCTTCTATAATTTCACGTGAGGGTTATTTCTTGGTTTCATCATTAATAACTTGATTATTTTAGATAATAGTAGATAGAAACAACGCTGTAAGAGTCCTATCAAAACCAAGAAATATAGGGCCTGCCATCCACACCAGAATAGATAGAGTTTTCCAAAAAAACCTGGTGGAGGAAGACCCCTAGGGATAAGAGACATAGGGCTGAGAGAGAGCCAAAAAAACAATCTTTCGTGTATAATCCATAATCTCAAATGTTATCGGTTAGTGTAGACCAAATGATACAATGCAAGCAAAAGTTCCTAGATTCATGGAGATATAGAACAACATATAAGTTATCATGCTTGCATATCCATCATTTGAGTCTCGACAATTATTCCAATAATTACATATCCGATTTGGTGATGGATGAATATGCAAGCATACGTTTCATACTTGTTTGAGTAAGAGCAATGAGATTCCCCAATATCATGCTAAGAATAGCTAGGATTTCCAAAAGAAGATGCCATTCGGTTGATGAGAAATAAAAGGAATATCGAAAATTAGTGGCTGAAGCGGCTACTTTCAGTAACGAAAGCTGGAGTGGGAGAGTCGAGTCGAAAAGAGGATTCCTCACTTCTTTCTCTCATTCAAAATCTGCATGAGACTTTCCTCACCGGCTCGAGTGATAAAAGAAAGAAGAGTAGTTCTTCTTTCTTTTTTGATTACCTTATGTATAATGACCGAATCCATTCGATTTCTAAAGGATTACTAATCCTTAACTTTTGAGAATCCTTCATGTGGTTGTGAATGACGACTTTTTCAATCCTTTCGACCTTGGTTCCGTAGAAGCAAGTCAAAAGATTGAGAAATAGAACCATCGATTTGATTAGTTCTCCATAGCCATGAGATGATCATCTTAGGGTGATCCTTTTGTCAATGGATGTTCCTATTACACTCGTAGTCTCTGAAGGATGAGAACCAACTATGTAGCATCTACATCGATAATTCAAGTATTGTATACGTCATTAGTCCGATCCTTTGTAAAATCATTTTACTATTTCTTTTTTCTTTCTCATCAGAATTCCAATAAAGCATATGATCCAATCATTAAGATTGTTAATGAAAAACGAGCAAGTCTTGAAAATAAAGGATTCTCCTTTTGAAGAATCGGTGAATCATTTCAATATTATGATAGTGATTATAATAGAATCTTTTCCTCAAAAAAAGATAAAAGATATATAAAGACAGGTTTCTCTCATGTCAAACTTTCAATTCTCATCAAAAAGATACATAGTTGTTTCTTCCCATAAAGTAAAAAAGAATTATCGTCTCGTAGAATCTCGTGTCATATAATCATATAATCAAATAATAAAATGAGTCTCTATTACAACAGAAGCGAAAAGACAATATACTGGGATAGTAGAAGGAATCCTTCTCTTGATGGTAACGAAACTAAGGAATATAAAATGATCCACCAATCCAATCCCAAGGATCCATAATTTGCTATGGCTCCAACAATAAATAACAATAGATTAAGTAGATAAGTTGTTTAGTCTTCCTTGATCTTATCTTCTTATGTTTAGATTTTGTATATACTTGTATATCATTATCAGTATATCATATATATATAGTATATTGTATATATATATATATATATATATATATATATAAGATATATACAAATACACAAAGACCCTCATAGTTCATAGTATAGAATTAGTATAAGATGTTTATTCTTTATTTGATTTGGCCCAATCTTTCTTTTTGAAGAAAAGATTGGGCCAAGTTTCATTCAAGTAGAAGACAAAAGGAATTGCTAAATTATACCGCTTATTTTGTCTCTTTATCTAGCTTATCCACTAGGTCAAAATTAAATGTGATCTCTTTCCATATTTCACAAGCGGCGGCTAGCTGGCTCCATTTGCTAGCTTCACGAATAATATCATTACCTTCAGCAAGATCACATCCCTCATTACGAGCTTGTACACATGCTTCTAAAGCCACTCGATTAGCTCGGTGCATTTCCCCAAGGGTGCCCTAAAGTTCCTCCATGAACTATAGTATAGAATCATCTCCAAAGATTTGGTTAGGGGGCATATGCCAAACATGAATACCCACCGGGTATAACACGCATAGAAGATCTTGAGTGAAAAAATACCACGACTTGATCTTTTCAATAAAATCATCACGTAATAAATCAACAAAACCAAAGTCATCTCAGCTTCCCCTTCCGGTTTACCACTCTTCGTGAATATGATCTCCGCCGGACATATAATGCTTTTAGTACATGAAAATGCATACCATGATTTTTTCGTCTATCAATAAATATGCATTCATGGATGTGAAGAAGTAGACCATTTCGCGCAATAATGAGCCAGCTAGTATTTGCGGTGAACCCCGTTAAGTAGTCATGCATTACGATAGAACTCCCAATTCTCTGCAAATACCGCTCTTTTGATCATTTCTTCACATGTACCGCTTGCATTCAAGTAATGTCCTTTAATTTCACCCGTTTACTTCGCTTTAAAAGCGCTTGACACAAAATAAGAATGATCTCTCCAACGCATAAATGGTTGTGAATTTACGTTTTCATTATCCTTAGTAAAATCAAGTCCACCGTAGACATTCATAAAGCTTCTACCGTAATTTTTTTGATAATCCCAATTTTGGTTTAATAGTACATCCCAATAGGGGACCAGTACTTGTTCAATTTATCTCTTTCAACTTGGATGCCATGAGGGGACCTTGGAAAGTTTTGGAATAAGAAGGGGAATTAATCTTCACGAAGCTCGCAGGCTTTGAAACCAAATACATTACCCACAATGGAAGTAAACATGTTAGTAAGAACCTTCTTCAAAAGGTCTAAAGGATAAGCTACATAAGCAATATATTGATTTTCCTCCCAACAACAGCCTGATGTGGTAGCATCGTCCTTTTAATGATCAAGAATGGTAAGTCCATCACCACACAGTTTGTCCATGAGAAGATTGTTACCGCTCGCTTCTTCCGGAACTCAGTTGAGGAGTTACTCAAATGCGCCAAGATATCGATCTTTGGTTTTAGTAGTTAGTATAATAAGTCAATTTGTAATCTTTAACACCGCCTTTAAATCCAGCTTGCTTTAGTTTACATTTGTGGTGACATAAGTCCCCTATAACTCATGAATTAAAATTATCACAACAACAAGGTACTCTATAAATTAAGTGAATGAAACCTTTGATAAAAAAAATTCAAAAAAATATTCAAACTAATATTATAAATGAATAATGAAAATTTGAAAAGGGTTGTTAGTTATCCATGTATTTGATTCACCAAATACATCATTATTTTATACTCTTTGATATATATGGCAACCCAATCTTGCGTTTTGAAAATTTCTATTTCTAATGGAATTGATCACCTTATGAATATAAAAAAAAGAAAAATAATAAAAAGGATTAATAATTAGAATTAGAATAATAAAATAATAATTCTTAATAAATATAAAAGAAATAGAATCTCAATATACAAAATATACAATATAATTCAAAATTCAATTAAAATCTAAAATAGATAAATATTAAATTGAAATTGAATAGAAATAGAATTCTAAATAATTCAAAATTAGAATTAAGAAATTCTAAAGTAATAAAGTAAAGATTAAAGATATTAAAGAAAAGATGAAAAGATATTAAAGATATATAGAAAAGATATTAAAGATATATATATATATATATAAATAGTAAATTATAAATAGTAAATAGAAATACCTAATAGAGAAAATAGAAAGAAAAAGAAAAAATAGAAGATCTCTTGACAGTAGTATATGTTGTATATGTAAATCCTAGATGTGAAAAGAGTCATAATTCATCTATAATCTATAAAAGGTAGCGGATATGGTACATAAAGAAGAATAGGCACAACACAAATAAAAATAAAATAAAATACAAGAGTACATATAGAAAGAATTGAAAATTGACTCATTCAGTAAAGGATTGAATTGGATTGATTGCTCAATCGAATGCTATCTTCCATTTATTTCTTATGGAATTAATCAACTTGCTGGATCTTTCTTTTCGATTGACTTTTCAAAAAAGAATTTCGACATATTTATTATGATTTATGATTATGATAAGCAATCCCACTACTTCTAATCGTGGTTTCTACACTTGAAGAACAAAACCTGGGTATCACTCAAATTATTGGATCTTGGATGTCATTTTTCCACCGCAATATGCCTAATATTTATAATGCTTTGGTAATTAAAGGTCGAGAATCTTGTCAGCAAATTAATGTAACTTGTGAAGTACAACAATTATTAGGAAATAATCGAGTGAGAACTGTAGCTATGATTATGGCGAAATTGGTAGACGCTACGGACTACTGGGTTAAGTAGGTCATACTACAAATAAAGAAAAAAAGGACTTCCATATCCAAGCTTAGCTCAGATGTAGCTCACTTCTTTTTAGGTGTCAAGCAGTGTCAAATCAAAATACCCAACAAGCATAAGCATTAGCTCTCCCCGAAAGGAGGTGATCCACCGCACCTTCGATCGACTACTACGACTTCACTCGGTCACTAGCCCGCCTTGGCATCCCCTCCTGCGGTTAAGGTAACGACTTCGGGCATGGCTCCATAGTGTGGTGGTGTGTACAAGGCGAAACGAATTCACCGTCGTATGGGACCGATTACTAGCGATTCTTCATGCAGGCGAGTTGCGAACCAATCCGGCGAGCGGGTTTTGGGAGCTCACCTCGCGGGATCGCGACCCTGTCCGACCATTGTAGCGCGTGTATGCCGGGGCATAAGGGGCATGATGACTTGGCGTCATCCTCCTTCCTCCGACTTATCACGGCGGTCTGTTGGTTCCAAACTCAATGGTGGCAACTAAACACGAGGGTTCGCTTGTTGAGACTTATCACCGACGACCATGCACCACATGTCCGCGTTCGAAGGCCCCTCTTTCAAGAGGATTCACGGCATGTCAAGCCCTGGTAAGGTTCTTCGCTTTGCATCGAATTAAACCATGCTCCATGCACCGCATCAATTCCTTTGAGTTTCATTCTTGCAACGTACTCCCCAAGCGAGATACTTAACGTTAGCTATAACCTGCGCGGGTCGATGCTACGCTAGTATCCATCGTTTACGGCTAGGACTCTGGTATCTAATCCCATTTGCTCCCTAGCTTTCATCTCTCGGTGTTAGTGTCGTGAGTGCTTTCGGTTGGTGTTCTTTCCGATCTCTAATTTCCGCTCCACCAAAATTCCCTCGCTACCTCTCGACGGTAGTTTCCACCGATCAGGGGTTGAGCCACAGGTTTGGCAGACTTGAAAGCCACCTCAGGCTTTACGTAATCATTCGATAACGCTTGCATCCTCGTCTTCGTGGCGGCGCGAGTTAGCCAATGCTTATTCCTCGGATACAGTCATTGCTTCTTCTCCAGAAAAGAAGTTCACGCGACTGGGCCTTCTACCTCCCACGGCATTGCTCGTTGAGCTTTAGCCCATTGCAGAAAATTCCCCCACTCGCCTCCGTAGAGTGGGCGTGTCTTAGTCCCAGTGGTGATCATCTTCTCGGACCATCGATCATCGCTTGGTAAGCTATTGCCTCACCAACTAGCTAATCGGGAGCCCCTCTGGGATTCCTCCTTTTGCTCCTCGGCCTCGGGGTATTATGCTTCGTTTCGGTTGTTGTTCCCCTCCCAGGTTCTTACGCGTTACTCATGCCAGGAAACACCACTTCCGTCCGACTTGCATGTGTTAAGCATCATGCGTTCATCTGAGCGGATCGAACTCTCCATGAGATTCATAGTTGCATTACTAGCTTCCTTGTTCATAGACAAAGGATTGAATTGTCTTTCATTCCAAGGCGGCTTGTATCCATCCATGTGCTTCATATTAGCACAGTTCTCCAGCAATATAGCCATCCCCCTATCACGTCAATCCCACAAGCCTCTTATCCATTCCATTCTCGTTCAATCACGGGAGCAAGTCCAAATAGAAAAACTCCGTTGGGTTTAGGGATAATCGCTCAGGCGATGACTTCCACCACGTCAAGGTGACACTCTACCGTTGAGTTATATCCCTTCCGGTCCCATCGAGAAATAGAACTAACTAATCCTAGGCAAAGTCGAGAAACTAAGCCGCTATTTACGACACGGGCGCCTTCTTTTCTATTATGTTATGGATAGTCAAATAATGGGAAAAATTGGATTCCATTGTCAAGCTCCTATCGAATAGGATTGACTTCTGGATTGAACCATAGCACGGTTTCCTAAAATACATTTTCCTATCTAAATCGAGCAGTTTTATATGAAGAAGATTTTTTCAGCATGCTCTATTTGAGGCTGAGGAGAAGAACCACTCGGTATTGTAAAAAAAAAAAAGTGGAAGCGAACCAAGTCAAGATGATATGAATCACTCCTTCTTCTTGCCAAGGATCTTACTATCATTTAGAAGGAACTGAGCTACTTTTCTTTTCCATTTCCATTCGAGTTCCTATGTGTTTCCAGCCCTTTTCTTAGGAACACATACAATAAAGGAGAACGCATAATTAACTTCTTCATTTTATTTATGAATTGAATAGTAATAGAAATACATGTCTCTTGAGAGACAATTTGTAACTTGCTATCCTTTTGCCTAGCAAAGATGGACCCGTGAAAAGGCGATTCATTGGATCGACATGAGGGCCCAACTCCATTGCATTGCAGAATCCATGTTGTATATTTGAAGCTTGACCTCCTTGCTTCTCTCATGGTACAACCCTCTTACACAGCCCCTTTCTCTTCGGTCCACGAGACAAAATGTAGGATTGGTGCCAGCAGTTCATCATGGAAGAAAGGACTCTAGCGGGATCACTAACTAATACTAAAACTAAGAATATAAGACTAATCTAACTAATCTAATTGAAATAATTTGAATAATAATTGATAATTCTAATATTCTAATATATAGAATATAATAATACATTAATACATAATAGAAACGATATAATAGAAAAGAATTGTCTTTTCTTTCCCCATTTTACTGCTTACGCAATCATCGGATCATATAGATCTCAACACAACATAAGTCATCGAAAGGATCTGACGACTCACCAAAGCACGAAAGCCGATCCTTGAAAATGGATTCCTCTTTGAAGAGTACATAACCGCATGGATAAGCTCACACTAACCCGTCCTTTTTGGATCCAATTCATCGGGATTTTCTTTAGGAGATATCAGTAAGGAATTGGAATGTAAGAATTAAGAATATCGATTCATATAGAATAAAAGGTTCTCTATTGATTCAAATGCTATACCTATGGGATATAGGGATAGAGGAGGAGGAAAACCAAGATTTCACATAGTGCTTTTGATCTAAAAGAAATATAAAAAAAGAGTAGAAGATAGAAGAGCCGATTCCAAATGAATAAATTCAAACTCGAAAAGGATCTTTCGGTTCTCGAAGAATGAGGGGCAAAGGGATTGATCGAGAAAGATCTCTTGTTCTTCTTATAATTAGAAGATCGTGATTTGATCATAGGTTTGCTAAAAGAAGAATATTCTCCTTTGATCATAAATGGAAAGTGTTCAATTGGAACATGAAAGCGTGAATGAATTGGTGCAGTTACTCTTAGAAGTAGAAGAAGGGAGAGATTCTCGAATGAAGAAAAGGATCCAATTACTTGAAAGAATTGAGCGAGGAGCCGTATGAGGTGAAAATCTCATACGGTTACGTAGAGTGACGATAAGGGTGACTTATCTCAACTTTTCCACTATCACCCCAAAAAACTACGCGTAAAGTTGCGAAGTCGATTAACCTCTGGATTTGAAATCCGCTTATATACCGGTATTGGCCATAATTCACAAGAACATTCTAGTATTAGTAAGAGGAGGAAGGGTTAAGGATTTACGGTGTGAGATATCACATTGTTCGAGGAACCCTAGATCTTTGTCAGTAAAGGATCGCCAACAAGGGCGTTCTAGTGCGTTGTAGATTATTATCCAAGACTTGTATCATTTGATGATGCCGTGTGAATTGCTAGAAACATGTGAAGTGTATGGCTAACCCAATAACGAAAGTTTTGGAAGGGGACTAAGCGAGCTACCATGAGACAAAAGATCTTCTTTCTAAAGAGATTTGATTGAACTATATGTCCAAGGTCCAATATTGGAATAATTTCGAGGTTTTCCCTTCCTTTGTCCGTGTTAACAAACAATTGAAATACCTCGACTTTTTTGAGCAGTCCGAGTCCAATAGCAATGATTGAAGCACTTCTTTTCCATTACACTATTTGACCCAAGGACTCAATCATATGGATATGTAAAATCTGATTTCCAATCTAGCAGAAAAGAAGGAAATGGATACTCAATTTAAAGTGAAAGTGAGTAAGCAATTCCATACTCGATCTCATAGATACATATAGAATTCCGGAAAGCCGTGATGAAAGTCAGGATATGCGGCTTGGAGGAGATCTTTCATATCTTTTGAAATCCACCCTACAATATGGGGTCAAAAGCCAAAATAAGCGATTCGTTTTTAGCTCTTATCAAAATAAAGCGATTCTTGAACCTCTTTCCGCTCATGTCACGTTGAGTGCTGCGAGAAGAAAAAGCGCAAAATCCGATCCAATTTATAATCGATTAGTTAACATGTTGGTTAACCGTATTATACGGAAAAAATCATTGGCTTATCAAATTATCTATCAAGCCGTGAAAGAGATTCAACAAAAGACGCAAATCCACACTATCTGTTTACGCAATATGGAGTAACTCCGATATAGCGGTAAAAGCAAGGCGTGTAGCGGATCGACTCATCAAGTTCCTATTGAAATAGGATCTAAACAAGGAAAAGCGCTTGCCATTCGTTGGTTATTAGGGGCATCCCGAAAGCGTCCGGGTCGAAATATGGCTTTCCGATTAAGTTTCAAATTAGTAGTTGCTACCAAAGGCAGTGGCGATGCCATACGCAAAAAGGAAGAGACTCATAGAATGGCAGAGGCAAATAGAGCTTTTGCGCATTTTCGTAAACAAAAGTAAAAGAAGGAGTATGGATAATGAAAAAACAACTACGGATTTCTTTATCTTTGGACATACAATATTTCTTTTTTTTTTTCATTATCCCTTGCATTTAAATAGGAGATTAAAATAAAAATGATATGATTCAACCTCAGACCCTTTTGAATGTAGCGGATCAGTGGAGCTCAAGAATTGATGTGTATTCAATCATAGAACCGGTAATCACCGATATGCTATATTAGTTATTATTGTTGATGTAATCAAAGAAGCAACATGCCTCTAGAAAGATCGAAATAATTAGATTGCATGTGTGTAAAGAACTCAAACGTGACAACGATGATAATACGATATGATGCAGCGGTTATCATTGATCAAGAAGGAAATCCAAAAGGAACTTCGTCTTTGCTCGAGAATTGACGTTGAATTTTACTAAAATAGTTTCATTAGCACCAGGTCTTATAGATTCTTATAGATGAAAATAGGATATATCCTATCTATATTCTATATAGAATATTCAAATATCTGAAATAGATCTGATTAATAGATTGTGTCTCATGTATATACTTTAAATTTCTAAGAAATTTTAATAATGAAATAATAAAAAAAATTTAATAAAAAATAAAACAAAAAAGAAGCATGTTGATTATATCAAAATTAGAAGGCACCAATAACTATAGTTCATCATGGGTAGGGACATTAGAATATAATAACTTCTATAAGAAATCGACATAGATCAAAAGGAAGAGTTCAAATAGTATCTACTAATATCACTAAAACATTGTGAAAATACTTTTACGAAGGTTTTATTGAAAACGTTCAAAACATCAAGAAAGTCAAAAAAATTTCTTGGTTTCAACCTTACGACATAGAAAGACTAGGAAAGGGAATAAAATAAAATTAAAACGACGCCTACTTAATCTATTCCAACTATCAATGAATTCCTAAAATTTTATGTGGAATGGGAATTGTAATTCTTTCTACGAGGTATAATGAGATCGAGAAGCTCGACTAGAAAAATTGGAGGAGAAATTTTGTGTTATATATGGTGATTCTCAGGGTACCCTAATTTTCTCTTGAACTTACTATTTATAAAGAGAGAGAGAAGTGAATTATAGAACTCTTCCTCTATTAATTAATACTTAAAGGGGTTCCACGGAAAATGAAAGAACAAAAATTGATTCATGAGGGTTTAATTAATCACTTCCCAACGGTATGTTCGAAGTTCGATTAGATAATGAAGATCTAATTCTAGGTTATATTTCGTGGAGAATCCGACGTAGCTTTTATAATATACTACCCGGAGATAGAGTCAAAATCAAATGAGTCGTTATGATTCAACCGGGACGATATAATTTATAGACTTCGCAAAAAAAGATTTGAACGATTAGATCATTCTTTGAAACATCCTTTCGTAGGGATATAATTTGAAGTTCAAAATGCAATAAACTAATTTTTGTTTCAAAAAAAATAGATTCGAATGAAAATAAGGAATGATAAATATGAAAATAAGAGCTCGTGAAATTTAGTGAAAAATGTCGCTTTGATTCAGGGGTGAATTATAGTCATTTGTTCCAATCGAGACATAGAGCAGGGTAATCCTTCTCAAGTTCTAAATCAAGAACTTTTTAAAAGAAAAACCCATGTACATCATGTACATGTAAAAAGAAAGGATTCATTTTTATATTAAATAGCTATCCAGTATCTTTATGATTCTTCTTTTTTATTTTATTCTTATGAATATGATCTAATAAAATATGACAAAACCTATAGCAAAAATTGGTTTTAAGAATGGTTCAAAAAAGAATGAACATAGAATACCAAAAGGAGTTATTCATGTTCAAGCAGTTTCAACAATACTATTGTAACTATGATGTACAGGTCGGGTGGTTTCTTGGCTTCCGCACTCGATTCTGAGGGCACAAGAAAAGGAACACCCTATGTGCCGCCGCTCATTTAATGCTATTCATACATTAGTTGATCGAGGGTATGCAACGAAAAAGTGATAAAGGGTCCGTGTCTCTAAGAGATGCGATACGAGCCATTCGGAGAAATGGGATGCTATTAAGTTTCAGAATGATGTAACACCCATGCCGCATAATGGATGTCGCCTAAAAAAAGACGTGTGTAGAAATAATAATTCAAGAGATTCCAAGAGAAATAAATGATTCAATGATCTGATCCAATAATCATAAATAAAAGAAAAATAATAGTATGGTTCGAGAAGAAGTAGCAGGATCCACCGAACACTAAAGTGGAAATGTGTTGAATCAAGAGTAGACAAGCGCCTCTTTATTATGGTCATTTTGTTCTCCCGCTTATGAAAGGTCAAGCCAATACCATAGGTATTGCCATAAGGGCTTTACTTGGAGAAATAGAAGGAACATGTATCACACGTGAAACATCGAAAATGTTCGCATGAATATTCTACGATAGAGGGTATTGAAGAATCAATACATGAGATTTTAATAAATTTGAAAGAGATTGTATTGAAAAGTAATCTCTATGGAGTTAATCCATTTGTGGGACCTAAATACACTCAAGATATTATCTCACCACCTTCATAAATAGTTGACACGACACAACATATAGCTAACCTGAACCAATTGATTTGTATATTGAATTACAAATCAAGAGAAGTGGATATCATATGAAATCCACAAATGAATCTCATGATGGAAGTTATCCTATAGATATTGTATCTATGCTCAAATGCAAATCATAGTATTCATTCTTATGGACTGGGAATGAAAACAAGAGATACTCTTTCTAGAAATATGGATGAATGGAAGTTTAACTCCTAAAGAAGCACTTTATGAAGCTTCATAATTTGATTGATTTATTGATTCCTTTTCTACATGCAGGAAGAGTACATGAATTTAGAGGAAAATGAAAACAGATGGAATCTACCCTTTTTTCCTTTCAAGACATTCACTAATCTCAAGAAAAAAAAAAAGGAATTCCATTGACATGTATTTTTATTGACCAATCAATTGTCTTCCAGGACCTATAATATCTCAAAGGTCCAATATACATACATTATTGGACCTTTTGAATCAATCAAGAAGATCTTATGAAAATGGAATATTTTCGCATAGAAGATAAAAAAGATATTGGGCACTCTGAAGCATTTTGCAATCAATTTACCTAAGAAAAGTTTTCATTTTAAATCCATTGGAATTTTTTAGTTTTTAGAATTATAAATAAAATAAAAAATAATAGAATAAGTTTTGAATCTCCCATATATTTGGAATAGATACATAATAAGATTGATGTATCTAGGGAAGATCCGTAAGAGGATCTTCCTTAGATACCTATGCCGTGGTATTTAACTTTGAAAAGACCTAAAGTGAGGGATTTCTCGATAGGTAAAGTTGCTCCAATACCTAACCAAAGAGCTACCGCATGACGATCAAAAATACCGCTAGTTATCTAAATGGATTTTGGAATTTATTGACATTCTCCAAAAAGGTACCAATAATAATCCTATTGTACCAAACCATTAAAAGAACACCCAATAATTTATTAATGTGGCAAGTATTTGAAATATGGGAAAGAAGTTCCATTCGAGTAATATTTCTAAAGGGGTTGCAAACGGATCCACCGGTTCACCTATCATGGACGGCTCTAGAATAGCTAAACCCACACTTCATGCAATAGTGCCTAGGATTACTACTGGAAAAATATATAAAATATCATTGGGCAATGCATGTTCTCCATAATAATTATGTCCCATCCCTTTAGCCAATTTAGCTCTTAATACGTGATCATTCAGGTTTCTTTGTTATTTGGATAGGTTAACTCTTGTGGATCCATCCCCAAAAGAACCACATGATAATTTTTTATCATCCGCTCGAGCAAGAATCAAAAGAATCATAGAAATAGATCCATAGAACATAAATAGGTCCATAGAAACTATTTTATATATCTATATTTTATACATATCTACATATATAATGTAGAATGACTCTAATAAACTATTTATCAAATTCCATTTCCCGAAGTTTCAACGATTCATTATTCATTGCAAATAATTCGGCAACAGGAAATGCTCAATATCCAAGTCGGCTTACAAATTTGATCATGATCAAGTGCTTTTTGGATTGTCTCATATCTTTTGGTTGGTATTTATCCTCACAACATCTCGATTGTATTACATAAACAAAATACAAAGTTTTTACTTGTTACTAATAAAGTCTAGCCCCTGTCTTCCTTAGATCCCTTATTTAACTCGATAGTATAATAGATCGTGGTTGATGCAAGGAAATGAATTCATCTACATACTATAAAAAATTTACTAAGATTATAAAAAAAAAAATCAAACAAAGTAAATAAATAGAACATTGGATCATTCCACATCACTTATTCTAGGGATCTTACGGAGCTGCTCATGTATGACATGATTTGGGTATCATAGAAAATATTCTCCTCAAGTTAAAACCGCCTATCCTATGCTACATAAAGGGACACATGATGGTTGGATGTGGAGACACGCTTGTGAATTCCAACTTGGCGGATAAAATCATATATCTGCATGGACCAATCAATAGTTCAAGTCACACACCCCATAATCCATCCCCTTTAGGAAAATATACTTCAACTATTCGATTCATATCAAATAAAAATACTTAATTGAATACAAGTATCCAAATAACATGCCTTATTTTTCAATAATACATATTTGTAGCAATAAAAGACTCTTGTTCCTCCCCTATATAATAAATTACAAATATCTATGATCCGCCATCTCTATAAAGGACCAAATACCTTGCTTTATCATTGGAAAGTGCATTAACATAAATATGGAAGAAGAAATACAAAAGTATGTAAACTATAAAATGAGTCAAAGTGGATCGCCCACACTAGCACTTCCACGTAATAATTCTACCAAAGGTGATCCTATTATAGAATAGCAGCCTGTTACAATTTTACCGCCAATAGCCAATTTGGTCCCGAGGTAAGGAATAACTAGGCCAAAAGATGCGGTAATGACCCCCCTCAGAACCAGTTAAGGGGTTTTAAAACCCCGAAGATACACACCAAAATGCAAGATCATCATTAGAACCATCATACGACCATCGATGAATCGAATTAACCAACCAAAGTTGGCCTCTAATGTATGAACAGGAAAAAGCCTGCTTGGACGATAGTAAAAGGTCATAGAAAACCCGTAGCTACTTGTACTAAAAAACAAGTCAGAATCCCCTAAACAATAAAATATATTGACATGAGGAGGAACATATTTACTAGTTATATCATCCGCAATCGCTTGAATCTTGAGTTCGCCTCTAACCAATCATACTTTATTGAGATAGGTAAACCAAGAAAGACTCCCTTAGAGATATGAAAATTTCATCTCAGACGACTCGCCAAACACACAAATACCGGTTTCAATGGATATGGAATAGAGAGTTTCAAACTTCTTGGCTTAGCCACTTGACTGATTTGACCCAAAGATACAAGTAAGAAAAAATCTCTTCTTTGTGATGATAATGCCAAGAAATACAATATCAAGTTGGCTCATCTATCTTTCTTTATGTTAATCATGACAGCCTCTTGAATCTTCTCTTCCCTATCTTTTTTTTTTTTGATAGGAATTCTCTTACCCCTATGAATCAATTGAAACCTCAGATTCATACTAGATTGGTATTACCCAAGGTTTGCAATGATAGACAATTCTCGTTCTTAATTATGAAGACCAAAGAGTCGGGCGGAAATGGGGGGAGAGCTCTTTGTTCCTGGTTCTCCTTACTGGAATCTAACCACAAGAATCCTTAGAATGGTATTCCAACTCACCCTTGAGAAGAGTTGCTCTTTGGAGAGCACGCATTGTAAGCGTTCTGGGGAGTTATTGTCTGGCCTCTATGGTAGAATCCTGAGAATGGTTTACCCTGAAGGATGTCGTGGCGAGTCCGAGTCGAACTCGATACTATGATATAGCACCCAATTTTTCCAATTCGCGCTCGATCTATGATTTTTATTCATGGACGCTGATAAGATCCTTCCATTTAAGACCAGATGGCATAGCCTTCACGTGAATGGTGAGGTTCAAACGAGGAAAGGCTTACTGGATACCGCACCCGAGACGGAGGAAGAAGCAACGAAATGCTTCGGGAGTTGAAAATAAGCATAGATCCCGAGATTCGAATAGTCAACCTTGAACTATAATCCATGGGCAAGAGACAACTGAATCAAACATCTTAGAAAAGAAAGCAAAAGTGATTCAGTAGTAGCGAAAAATGGGAGCAGCCTAAACCGTGAAAATGGGGTTGTGGGAGCTGCCATGTCTTAGGGGTGGAGTGCACCCTAGATGGTGAGAGTCCAGAAAGAATCACTAGCTTACGCCTGACATGGAATCGCAGAATCAAGAAGACCACCTTGCAAGGCTAAATACTCCTGACCATATGGCACCGTGAGGGAAAGGTGAAAAGAACCCTCATTTGGGAGTGAAATAGAACATGAAACCATGAGCTCCTGGGAGGAGAATGTGATCTCGACCGCGTTCATGGAAGAATGAGCCGCAACTCATAGGCAATGGCTTGGGAATCCAGTAGCAAAGTAACAAAGAAAGTCTTTTTTTTTAAGATCTAAGAAATTCATTGGCATAGATATAAGTATTCTACTAAGATGATGCACGAAATGGTCGGGATAGCTCAATTGGTAGAGTAGACCGAAAATCCTTGTGTCACCGAAATCACCCCGAATAATGTATCTGGGATAGATATTCATACCTCATACAAATGAAATTAATTCACGGATCGAATATATTCTTTACTTTCTTTTCATTTGTATTTTTTTACTTTTCATACTTTTCTTATTCCAAAAGTATGTTAAATTTTTGTATATATCTCAAATTTAATAGCTAAAAAAAATTAGCTAAAAGAATTCAATCAAAGAGTGGAAGGATAGGATGCTCATAAAATGTATATTATATGATATCCTCCCAATTGGGGAATAACAATGAGAACCTCTTTTTCTTTTTTTTATTTTAGCCCCTCCACAATACGAATGAAAGTCCACTCTTTTCATCTAGAAGGGAAATGCCAAGATGCTCATTGAATGATAAAAGAATGATAAAACCACTTTTTTTACTTATACTACCTCGATTTCATTTTAATTTAAATCAATGAGCATCTTGAATCTCATAGAAATTGGGCATAATATAGTCTTTACGAAAGGCCTTATCCAACTTTCGTGCATCAAGATACGCTAAGGCAGGATGATTCTCAAGAAATTCCCAACATATCATAAGATTCCTCTCAAAAACTTCTCTCTCCAAAAAACGACGGATTTGAGGATTACTCGGGAGCAAATACTTTTATGCATACCTCTTCCGGTTTATCTATACCATATCATATTGTATTTTATCTAGCTAACACACTATTCTGGTGCTACATCATGGGCACCTAAATAATTGTAACCATATACATATGAAATGACAAAGAATGGAATCCCAATCTCGATTTTTATTTGTAAAGTTTCTATTCCTACAATCAAAGCCTAAAGATCTATGAATTAGCTCATGCTTTACTAGCCAATCGAGAAATGAACCCGCATCTTCTTCATCTCCCGCATTTTTATTTGTATGAATATTTCATATTGATAAAAAATTTTTCATCTTAATGATTGACCATTTTTTCTTATTGCACAAGAAAACGCCTTATTCACTAATTAGGAGATCCTTTTGGATTTGAAAAGATTTCAAATCCAAAAGGTATCTCAAGTAGATGGTGATTGATAGAGTAATTCTTGATTGTAATTTCTAGTATGAGTAAGGCCGCAAGGTAAAACTTGTGATTAGTAAAACATCGATTCTCCTGTGATACGCCTATCTTCAAATATTTTTTGGATATTTTCTTACTAAGTTTCGTTATGCATCTATAATGCCTCCGCTTAGGTGGACAACCAAATAGACAACCACAGAATTAGCTTATCGACTGAACGATACTATAAGAATCGATCAACATCCCTCCTATAATAGTACAAGCTCCCATAGAATGACATATTGGTCTGCATTTGCTCATATAATTGTTGTTGCCTTGCACCAACCATAACCATCAAAGTCGAACCGTGAGCCTATTAATGAAGCAAATTGATGAAACAACAACTGGTACCATAGAGAAGTGGCCATAAACTGGAAAGTCTTGACCAATTCGAGATCATTTGATGTAGAAATAATTGAATTGGGAGTTGTTTAAGTAATGGAAACTCACCAAATTCATAATTGTTTCAATGTCATCCTTTCCTTCCCTTTTCTTTTGATTGTCTAAATATTTAGTTAAGATCATTCCAACGCTCCTTTTGCCATGCATAAATTGAACAAATTGATAAAAATGAAAGCTTCTATAAAGACAGATACACCCAATACATCAAAGCTCATTGCCCATGGATAAAGAAAGACCGTTTCAACATCAAAAACAACAAAAACTAGAGCAAACATGTAATGCAGAAACATAAAGGTACTCCTATGAATGTGGAATAGGCCTAATTCTTCCATTTGAATTGGAATTTTCAAATCATCTAGAACTTCTTCGATGAAACAAGAAAATAATTTTGATCAAATAAAGCCGCATAGTTGAGGGTTTGTTTGTAGACATACCTTGTTTCAAGATTCATCTAATGTCATCCCACTTCTATTTTTTTTTTCTCCTTTTGATTCTATTTCTATATGTGAGGTGTAGACATAGCATGCTCTTATACTTAGTTTATACTTATTATCTTATGTATATTTTGTTGTATATTTTGTATATTTTTTCTATTTCATATTGATCTTATATCTTATAAATAAAAAGTAAAAGTAAAGAATCCCTTATCTTATAGTAAAGAAGAAATTCAATAATTCGAATTCAATAAACAAATTACAAATTCCATTTTATTTTCAATTCAATGAAAAACAATTCAAATAACAAATAAAGAATAATAAAAATATCATATGTAATTCATTCATGAAAGTGGATGGAGAGAGATGGGTATTTTATCCGAGATTTGACAAAGACCAATTGGGTCCGATGGAATGAATTATTGTGTTTATTTTATTGTTCCTACTACTACTTTGTTCCTACTACTACTCAAATTTCTATACAAAACAAAATCAAAATGGAATGTATTAGGGCTATACGGACTTGAACCGTAGACCTTCTCGATAAAATAGATAAAATTGATTATTATCGAAATGATTCGAACTGTTTCAAAGACCCAACATGCATTTTGTTGCATTGTTCTTTCATCAACTGATGTAAAGATCTTAGTTCACCATATTTTCTTTAGAAGAAGAGAATGAGATGGCTCCATGTGCTCGATTCATTATTTGTATCCCCGATCTAGAGCAATACCAAAGTGTTTCAAAGAAGGGTGACCCTTATTTAGCCCGCCTAGATTAACCTAAGTGAAATGTAGTCTCTATCGCCTCCGCAAGATTAAAATATGAAACTTCATACACCTCAAAGCTCATAGGACAAAAAAGAGGTTCTTTTGAGATTCTTATACTCATTATGCCCGCATTGAATGAACTGGGCATTTACCTTACAATGGCAAGTTCTATTTGATTTGGCAAAATTCGACCAACCGGATCAAACCAACTTTGTCGCTATTTTTCTCTTGTTCTCTCAAATATGGAGTAAGTCATCATCGACTTCTCAAAAGATCAATTATGGTCATTGCATAAAAGGCTCCCTTGAAAACATTGGCACGCGTGAGGTGCTCTGAAGCTATAGCCCTTGTCATAACCATTTTAACATAGAGACAATTTCTTGTCAAGAAGGGTATCCCATAATCCCACATGATAACTTTCATCCGTTTATGGGTAAAAGATTGATATTGCTTATATTGCTTAGAAAACATATTTTACCTATAATCCATCGAAGTGATGGAGACCCTTTTTTGTGATGATAAATGACCTACTTAACCCAGTGGTTAGAGAAGGTCATTTATGATAATTGACTCTACGTTATTTGAATTCATATTGTCCTTGGGAGGATCCATTAGCTCCAAGACATTGGTCTCTCACTAGAAAAGTAAATGCTTGAGCTTGAGAAGCTTCCGCCCAAGGTCCGTAAAACTCACTAGGATAAGCGGTATTATTGAACCGATGAAACAACAAGCGATGAAACCAAAGAGATAGAGCACCTAAAATATGACAAGTAAGCTCTCCACCATACAAATGCACTACGAGCCATAAAGGTTTGGTTAAGATATGCCAAATTCCACCAAGTATACAAATGGAACCTAACCAAACATGTCCCCAATTATATCTTCTAAATTGTCCACACTAACAATCCATCCTTCTCCCCCAAAAGGAGATTTTAGTAAATAACCAAAGATCACGCTTGGGCTAAGGGTAAGTTGGTTTTTCTTACATCTCCGTGCCCAGGTGTATCACGCCTCCAAAATACGTGAGCCTTGAGTACTAGAAGAAAAGCACTATACCTAATAAAATTAAGTGAATACCCAAAATTGTAGTCATTTTATTTCTATCTTTCCATACATAACCAAGAATGGAAAGGATTCTTCAAGAGTGGTCCAAGAAGTGCATGATACCACCAAGAGAGAGAGGAAATTAAGTGGAGTACCTATACAAAGTAATGGAAAGGTGTCGATAACTTCTCCCCTGACCTACTCCCCACTCTAGAGTAGCTGCGAAGTAAAATCAATCCTTGTTCATACATAGGTTTCTCCGGTATGAAATGAGCCACTTCAAATAGGTTCATTGCTCACCCGTAATAATCCGCATGAGCTACATGAGCCCAAGTAGTTTACCTGGACAAATTTATAAGTCTCGCATTCCCACCCACCAAGCAAACCGGTGGTTTCTTGGTCACACCAACTAAAGCTAAAGTTCCATTAAAGAGCGTTTCCACGGGTAGAACCTCCTCGGGAATATAAGGTTTTCATGAGGTGATCCAGCCACCATCCAAGCACTAATACCTTCATTTAAGAGAATATTTTTGGTGTAGAAAGTTTCAAAGGATCTTCCACGGATTTCTTGGGAAACAAAGTCATAGGCACGTAGGTTCGAGCCGACTACCCCCAATAGCACTCATCCATAAACCGGTTCATCGCACAAATAGCATAAAGAAATGTATAACCAAAGTTTATTGGAAAAGCAACCCCAAAGATTTGGGACCAAAATTAGCGTGACCATTGAATAAGTCTCTTCAGCTTGAGTTGGGTTAAAAGCACGGAATGTATTTGCACCATCACCATCTTCAAATAAGGAATTTTCTATGGTGGAACCATGAATAGCATAGCAGAGCTTTAAAACTCCAAACTCCCATCATATGAAATGGGTTCAACGTCAATTATGAAACCCTTGGAAAAAAAGGATGAATCGAAATATAGTCTACACCAAAAGCGGGTGCAAAGAACCAAATTGACCCAAAGTGGATAAATGAATAGAAAACAAAAACAAATTGGAGCGTAAAATGCAATTGCATTATAAGGTCGAATTGAAACGTAAAAGCAAGTTCAATTGACGTAACATGAAACCTATTAGACCGAAAGCACCATGGAGAAAAACAAAAGTCCACGTAATTGGCACCTAAGTAAAATCTCATGATTCAGACCCCATAGTAGCAACAAAGAATGTGCTAAACTATTTGCAGGAGTAAAACCGCCGTTAAGAAATTACAACCTTCCAAATAGAACTAGCCAATCCATGGGTATACCATGAAGTTACAAAAGTTGTACCGGAACCAACCCCAAAGCTAAATAAGCACAAGGAAAGAGCAATAGGACCGCCCACAAAATGAAACGGTCCCTCCGTAACCAATCATAATATCAAATAAATCATTTTCTTCTTTGATAAATCTACCAAGGGCTATAGTCATAGTGATCCTCCTATTCAACTACTTCAACCATTTTCAACACTTCATCTCATTTCCGTGGCATGGTAGTTCGATTATCATTCTTCGCTCAATGCCCTTTTCCAATGGGTTCAAGATCCAAATTCTTTTTTTTCTTTTCTATTTTAATAGTACAATATAGTACATAGTAAGGACTAATCGGAACTCATAAACTAAGAAAAGAAGAATCTAACCATTAGAACCCAATTATCCACAAATTCCTATTTTCCTCCCTAAATTGAAGATTAAATAAGGATAGACTAGAAATGAAAACCCCTTATTCTCGTGATTTATTCTCTATTACATCAAAACAACAAAACAATATCGATCAAATCAAGGAAAGATATTGAAAATCCATATTTGAAAGAGATTTTTCTTTTCTATGTAGTGGAAAGGAAAAGAATAGCGATTTAGTTCTATGGAGCATCCAAGAATAAGAGAAAACAAGAAGATGAAATCAAAATAGATTTTTACTTGTGTGGTCCAATGGTATAAGGAAATAAAAAATTTATTTCTACAATTGAATCTATATCGAATTTAAATATCGAGTATGATATAGTAATGATTCCATGTCCACTTACTTTTATTCCTTTCCAATTTGGTGGGTTTGATAGAAACAATGGTGAAATAGGAATACTTTGGTTTGGCATTCATAATAGGGATTTTCTATTTATGTCTCGTGACAAAAAAAATGGAATAATGAGACAGAAGAGGATAACTATGTCATTACGGGAAGACTCCTAATAAGAACTTATTCTAATCATAATGGTGGTCGTTTCTTTTTTTTTTTTTTAGAAATATCAAAAGATTTCTATTCCATTGAAAATGAAGACTCAGATTTGAGTTTAGTGGAAAAGCCCTTTATCGGATTTGAACCGATGACTTCTTTACCATGTATGCTACTCACCAAGAGTTAAGGGCCTTTTTCTTTTTCAATTCATGAATTAAGCATCTTCATCTTCCATTGTGATTCTATTGTATATGAGAATAATGGAACAATCAGTTTATTTATAGAGGAAGTGGGTAAGATTCATATTTTGGTAAAAAAAAGAAAAGAAAAAGAAATGCATTGAATTGTTTCAAAGTTAATCCTACTTGCTTTGTTGACTTTTCCATCGTAACAAGATTCACTTGACTAATATATATCTAACATATATTTAAGATCTTTTCTTGAATCATGTGATGGGGATTAACTGAACCAAATTATTTTAAAAAAGAAGATGTTTAAATCCTTTTGCTTAGTGTGAGATAGCGATAGGCATAACTCATCCAACGAACTAAGCAATGAGTTCAAATTGAAGAAAAGAAATGAGAGTTTGACTCTTTTCTCGATTAATAACTCCCTAAGTCAAGGGATCTTATACTTTGTTTCGTTTTCGTATATTTCATTATTGAACAAAATTAGAATTCTACTTTCTTTCTTATTATTACACTTAATATTACCTTATACTTTAATACATAAATATTTTTTTTATAAGACTTTCTAACATATACTTTAATATATGAAATATACTTTTATGAAATATACTTTCATTTTACTAAATTAGTAACTCATATTAAATATGAATATTAGTTATATTAAAATATGCAATATGAATATGACTTTACCTTTACTTGAATATTTCATATTACTATAAATATAAATAGAATATTTATATATTATACTACTACTTTATTTCTTTATTTACATTGACTTTATTTAACTTTCTTTAAATTACTTCAATATGAATCTAATTTCCATTATTGAAATGGGATTTTTATTGAATTTGAATCTATTTTATTGAATAGATTTTCATCTCATTTTCATCTATAATATCATAGAATCTACATATAATATATATTATATATTCTATATTCTATATATAGTCTATAGTTCTATAGTTCTAGGATAGTAGAATATTTATGGGAGTATGGGATAGCTCATTCATGAACGAACCATCAAATCCAAAGAATTCTATGGGATCATAACATAAAAGTAGTAAAGATTCCTCGATCTAGTCATACATTTGATTCTAATTTGATATTTTATATATTGACAATGACAAAACTACTCATACTATTGTCATAGTATGACGGGCGGCATGCCCTCATCATCTGTGGTTCAAGACATCTCTTTCAAGGAGGCAACGGGATTCGACTAGGGACTGAAAGGAAGTAGGTCATGGATTATCAATAAACCTAGAATTTATTCTTCCCCCGATGAAGGTTAATGGGGGACTGATCAAATTCGAGAGATGTCTCCGGTTCAAATCCAGCCCCCAAGAATTCCACTCCATGAATAAGATCTAAAAAATTTGTCCTCTATAAACGTAAATCCTGATTCAGATAAAATAAAGAAAAAGAGTCCATTTTTCTCATCCATTCTTTTTATTTTCATTTGCAATACGGTAAATACAAGAAAATAACCATAGATTACTAGTAATCTATGCCACTCTCACTAAAGTCCATATCTATGCAAATAAGATATTCCTATAGAATTCGTGTTTCGCAACACGACAAAGAGAATGCTCTTCAAAATCATAAGACTATTTATGCCATGCATATATGGAAGTAGTTCAATCCGAGTAATGCACTGTGGCGGAAGTCGCTTCCCCCCAATCTAATGAATGATCAACTCATCTCTCCTTTTTCGTGAAAGGGAAGACGGGAACAAAATAGAATCTCTGGGGAAATCTTTATTTCTTTTCGCTTCGCATTTTCATCAATCAAGTATGGAAATTTTGATTTATTCTAATACCGATTGGTAAGGGAGAAACATATGTAGATTTGTAAAATCGTTACTTCTTACTAATTATTAGAGTAAGAAGGCATTATATTCAATATTCAAGATTTGAAGCGACCATACTTGTCTTATTTTTCTATTGTTATTTTCGTGATAAACAAATGGAATAGAGTATCCATATTTTGACCAAGAATACAGACACAAATTATCTTTTATTATAAAAAAAAAAATGAACTTCACATAATTATCTCAAAAGAGTACTTTTCGGGTTTAGATGACCTTCTTTAGTTCAACAAACTTTGTTTGTGCATCCAATGACTAATTGGAAACAATCTATCTTATTCTCATCCAAATTACACTGCATTTTTTATGTATGTGTTCTAGTTCCAATTCAAGAAGGAAAGAAGGAGGATACTAATAAAATACCAACCAAGCAACGCCTTTTGAAGGAATCTGGAATATTCTATTTTTGATACTTCATCCGTCCTTTCTTATTTCCATCTCATTTACTCGCTTTTTTTGTATTTGCATATTGTATGACCTATAGAATATTGGACATATGATTATATACCTCATAATTTTATGTAGATTTTATCTACTTTTCTATTTTAAGATATAAGTAAAATAAGTAAAGGAATAAGAATGAATAATTGGATAAGTGTACAAGAAAAGAATAGGTGACAGAAAAGGAAAAGTGGAAAAGCGGAAAATGAGATGGAATTGATACAACAATAAAGAATCCTATTTTGACTCAGACCATTGATTCCACTATGATTATAAATCAATAATGAAAAATTCCTTCATTTCATAGAGATAGGGACATCATTTGCATGGATATAACTCTCGCTTTATAATGGTAGTGTTTACATTTTCTCTTTCACTTGTAGTATGGGGAAGGAGTGGGCTTTAGAACTAGGAAGATTACTAATTTAGTACTTTACTAAAAAATCTATTTGTATCAATTGTAATCGTTTTGCGAAAGCTTAAAAAAAACTTGACTTACTTTAGTTTATCTATATTTAGATATTATTTTTTAGATATATTACTAGTATTAGATTTCTAATTAATCCTCTATTAAATAATTAAAATTAAATAATTAAATAGTTTTCTTTATTATTATTTATTATTCTTTTATTATTATTTATTATTAGATATTATCTAATATTATTCTAATATTCTTAGATTTCTATAATTCTCTAATATTCTATAATTCTCTAATATATGATATGTATATTATATGGTATTTATATGGTATATAGTATATGCCTGTACTCTTCTTCCTACATTAATTCTTTCGATGGGCCCCCGCCCCGAATCCATAAGCATAAGAAGAGATATAAAGAATCAGGAATTCAAGAAGTTGGGCTTGCAATTCTTTTGGATTGATCAAAATGTATACAAATGGGTGTAGAGAAAAATAGAAAATTCAAGTGTTATTTCATTTTGATGTACGCCTAATATATATTATTACTTAGTTATAGATATCTATTGTAAATTGATCTATATAAGAGAAAGCTTCTTTCTGTATACAATACAACTTTATGTTTTATGTACTAAGAATATTAATGAATATGAAATATTCTACAATACTCATAGTGGTAGAAAGAGCTATATATAGCTCTTTCTACCACACTATCTCGATACTTCCGATTCCACATTTCATTTAAGACTTAACTAGAGTTTTAAACCCTTTCATTTCTTCAATCATTGATAAAATGAATAATTCAAGTTTCATTCAAATTAATCATTTTAATGTTGATGTATGATAAGTAAAAAGAAACTAAAATGAACAAAGAATAAGCAAGAATATTGACTTCCATAATCTCTTTGTTTTCTTCTTTTCACAATAATTCGGATCTAATCCCATAGAGATGATAAAGTGGACTCCTATCAATTCAAAGGTAATTGCATCTTGATGATACTAACAATATTATGAATAACAATATCAAATAAATTTATCGTGAATTGAAGAGTCTAACATAGTATAACATAGGAAGATCTTTTATTTATACTCAATATAAATGAAATAGAAAGAAAAATAGGATTCTTACTTATGGTTCTTTATGAAACAATTTCATGAATCTACTCATAAAAGTTCTAGATTTCTTATTCAATAGAATTCTATTGAATAAGAAAGAATTGAAAAAAAATATATATATATATATATATAAATAGTAAATAGAAGAGCCATTCAACCATTCACGATTAAATTTATGAGCACTCGAGCCTCTAGTCATACAAAGTATCTTCGCTTGTCACAATTATTCAATGAATTTACCATCACTATCCAATCTAATTTCATCACAAACAGAGTTAGTAGACACTACCTCAATATTAAGAAAGTTCTAGTTTAAAATAATTAGGAGTCTTTATAGTCTTTTAGAATCCTTTCTTCAACCTTAGTAGCCAAAAAAGAAGTGTCTCTTAGAACCTTTGGATACCAAGAGAATTTCTTACTTTCATAGTGATCGAATGAATTCTCACTATTTATTTTATTTGATTCAATTTAGAATAGCCCAAATCAATCATTAATAAGATTGGGTTGCTTGATTTCTTGGTACCTTTTTGAGCCACACTAACCCGATTTTGAGAAAAGAGATGTGCTTCCCCTACGAAGTTCTCAAAATCAAGTATCATTTGCCTATATGCTTTTACGGGCAAGAATTTCAAGTTCGATCAACAGATTAATAAATTTCAAGTATTTTTTTGTTGATCGCGACACCCGATTCAAATGGGATAAAGGATTTGCGCCCCCCTTACCACTTGGCCATGCCGCCAAATTCCATCCAAAATGGATAAAGATAAAGAAATTCTATAATTAGAATAATTATAGAATTATATTTATAGAACTATATAATTATAAATTATAATATATATATACTATATATATATATATATATATATATATATATATATATATATTCTTATACTTATATTCTATATATTTCTATTTCTTTCTATTTTCTATTTCTATTCCTTTCCTCATTTTGTTTTGATTTAAATTTTTACTTTCTTAATTTCTTTTCTTTTGGATCTTGAATCCCATTGTACTTATCCTTTCCAAAAAAGAATTCTTTTTTTATTGGATCCTTTTCTATCCTATCCTTTCTTCGATTGATTTTATCTCAAAACACGCTTAAAGACTTATCTTTTCACTTTTCTATAGATTCATAGATCTATAGAAAAGTGAAAAATTCCGCCCCATCACTATAAAATGCAATTTAGAATAATTCATTCTTGACTTCATTAACAATTTACTTATTACTCTTTTCACTCTTACTTACTTTGAATTAGCAATTCTTAATTTTGTATATCCATTTGTTTTATTACCTTAATGGTTAATGGATGCAAAATCCAATTGATTTACTTACTAATCATTATCAATTCTAATTATAAGAAAATATATGGTCATATGTAAACCCCGTAACGTAAATTTTTATACGTGAATACCTAACCCGGTTCTATTTCTTATGCACATATCCCTATATAGTACTTGAATATGAATAGAAGATAGACATTATGATAGAGCGACCTAACCTATGTTGCACCAAGTTCAATTATGATAAAAGATGTGATATACGGATAGCTAGATAGCTATATTGGCATGTACTTCCTAAAGATTACTCCTATGACTATATACGTAATGTATGCAATTCCATTGTATTTTAGAAATTATACCATCAAAAAAAGAAATTCCTTTTTGAACATTCAATTCATGTAAAAAAAGGGAAACACTCTGCTCCTCGATTCTTCTATTTTTATCTCATTCATAGATTGAATCCTTAATTCATTGAATTTTTATTTTTTGTACCCTTGATCGTAATATCATAATAAAAGAATTAGGTATAAATTGAATCAATTTTGACATCCGATAAAAGACTCCATCACCTAAGTGACGTATTTTTTCTGTGAATGCTTTGTCAATTTCCATTTCTTTTATTTGTACCGCTCAAGCTCAAATTTGAACTTGTATCAAAATGCCCTCCATTTTTTGTCTTGCTTCCGCTCATAATGCATGATATATATGGATGGAGTTGACTCAAATTTTATGTGATTCAAGAAGAATATCCATTCCATCATTGCTAGATCAATCTAGGGTTCGATGAATAGTGAGCCAAGCCAATAATGGAATTTTTTCAATAAATAGGAAATTTCATATTAAGATGCTCCAGAATGGAAATGAGGGAATGTCCACAATACCTGGATTTAGTCATATTCGGATCCATTTGTGAAAGAACAGAGTGAATGAAATGAGAAAGATATTTCAGTTTGTTTAAACTAAGTTCCACTGATGAAAAAAAAAAGAAAGAAAGAGGATGAGGATAAATAAAAGTGGGAAGTAAAATGGGCTTTTATTGAGGAGGGACTTGAACCCTCACGATTTAAAATTTGACGATTTTCCTCTTATAAATTTCATTGTAGTCTGACATGTAAAATGGGACTCTCTTTATTCTCGCCCAATTAATCTTCTAAAGATCTATCAAACCCTCGAATGAATCATTTGATCAAATATTGAATTGATTCTTTTTCAACTTCAATTAGATTCACAATAACTCTTCAATTTTTCATATATTTTTTGATCTCTATTATTCTAATTATATAGAATAATAGAAATAGAGGGTTTCTATATATCCTTATCTCATACTATTACTCATATTAATAGTAATCTAAATATGAAAGAAATAAAGAATATAAAAAAGGATATATTATTTCATTAAGTTCATAAGAGAGTTCTCTATTCTATTCTAGAATAATTAGAATAATAGAATTAAATCAATTCTATTAATTCTATTAGCTATTAGAATAGAAATAGAATATATATACTAAATATTTTAAAATATATAATATAAAGAAATAGAAGATTTCTATTTTCATATCTCATATATAGAGATACATAATAGGATTCAATCTAAGATTTGGGTTGTGATTAATTGTTTTCTATGTCAATATGTATACGCACATTAGGTATATAAAGTTATCCTTTCTGTTCAATAGAAGGATTTTAGCTACTAACTAACGTAGTCAATTTCATGTTAGAGCCTTCCATTGAGTCTCACCTATCCCTTCTTATTCACATTTTCCATCATTTTTCTCTCAAAACAAAGATTTGGCTCAAGATTGCCCATTTTAGTTCCGTGGTTTCTGAATTTGGAAGTTACCACTTAGCGTTTCCATACCAAGGCTCAATCCAATCAAGTCCGTAGCGTCTACCAATTTCGCCAAATCCCCCAAAGATAGTAAGTCCTTTTTTCTTAACGGAGGAAAGTCTTTTTCAAAGATTCTATATAAATAGAAATATCATATACCATATATGAAATATGAAATCGAGATAGTTACCTTCGTAAAATTCTAACGATATGGCTATCTATGCTTCATTCTTCAAGGTGGGAGAAAAGATAAAACTAATCATTGATCCAAATTAGAATTGGAAACTTATGCAATAAACATCTTCCGTTAACCCAAGAGAAAATAGAATAGATTGATGAGAAATTTAATTCAGTTAACATAGGATAGATTAAGAGAAGATGGGAAGCAAAAGAATCGATCACAGAGGTGGAAACTCAAGTACCTATGGGAGGGAATTTCAACCTATTCACCGGGGAGAAACGTGCCATTCTACAAGGTGATTCGAAATTGCGGAGGGGTTGATCAAAGTTGAGTATTGGAAACAAGCTATAATACTGTGGAATTATATTGAAGCACATAATTGGTTAAAATAATAGGCATTTTGAATAAGACCATTCTCTTTTTTTGGATCCAATCAAATTAAAGAAATGCTCCTATGATAAGATGCAATCAAGAATTTTATTATATCCTTTCTTTCTAAATTTAGAAAATCATTTGATTTTGTACATTTTCTATGGTATCTCATAAGGATAAATGCTACGATACCATATAGCATAGAACTAATAAAGCTATTTTGATAAATCTTATGAAGTCTAAAATGAAAATAATTCAAAAATAATTCAGAATGAAAAAAAAAGAAAAAAAAAGATAAAAGAAACTAGATTTCTATATTCTATTTAGCTATTTATATTCTATTTTTTCATTATATGGGCACTTCGCCATTCAGAATCTAAATGGAAATAAGCTAGGTTGCAAAAAAAATCAATTTTTCATTATCTTGGGAAATGCTTTGGCAATATAATGGGTCCCCTGGGCACCTATTGTTTATGTCATAATAAATCCGAACACTTGCCCCGGAGCGACTTCAATATCATAATTTCTCTAGTAAATAACTAAAGAAAATAGATGGATGGAAGATAGGAAAGAAAGGGACTAATCATAAATAAAATATCTATCTTTTAAGTTCACTAAAAACTTGACTGTTGGTCTCTTTGTATGTGTTGTCCGGAAGAGGAGGACTTAATGATTATTCGTTCACGGAACCCAAGTGAAAATTGTTGTACAGAATCCTATAAAATGTCTTTTGAGGAATGGGCCGGACCCGCCATTTCTCAAGAACAATAGCTAAGGGTCGATACTACCACTTGGATCCGAACCTACATGTCGATGCTCACGATTTTGATAGTCATACCAGTGATTTAGAGGAGATCTCTCGAAAAGTCTTTAGTGCTCATTTTGGCCAACTCTCTATTATCTTTCTTTGGGTAGTGGCATGTACCATGGCATGCTTTTCCAATTATGAAGCATGGCTGCGATCCTACTCATATTGCACCCAAGTAGTTTGGCCAATAGTAGGTCAAGAAATATTGAATGGGGATGTGGGTGGTTTCCGAGGAATACAAATAACCTCCGGTTTTTTTCAGATTTGGCGAGCATCCGGAATCACTAATGAATTACAACTCTATTGTACCAATTGGTGCATTGGTCTTTGCATCGTTAATGCTTTTCTGGTTGGTTCCATTATCACAAAGCCGCTCCAAAATTGGCTTGGTTCCAAGATGTAGAATCTATGTTGAATCATCACTTAGTGGGGTTACTAGGACTTGGGTCTCTTTCTTGGACACCAAATCCATGATCTTTACCAATTAACCAATTTCTTGACGCGGAGTTGATCCTAAAGAAATACCACTTCCTCATGAATTTATCTTGAATCGGGATCTTTTGGCTCAACTTTATCCAAGTTTTCGAGGGAGCAACTTTTTCACCTTGAATTGGGCAAAATATGCAAATTTCGAAGTTTTCGTGGAGGATTAGATCCAATAACAGGGGTCTTTGGTTGAGTGATATTGCACACCATCATTTAGCTATTGCGATTCTTTCCGATCGCAGTCATATGTATAGGACTAACGGGCCATTGGTCATGGTTTGAAAGACATTTTAGAGGCTCATAAAGGTCCATTTACGGGCCAAGGCCATAAAGGTCTATATGAAATCCTAACAACGTCATGGCATGCTCAATTATCTCTGAATCTGGCTATGGTAGGTTCTTTAACCATTGTTGTAGCTCACCATATGTATTCCATGCCCCTATCCATACCTAGCTATTGACTATGGTACACAACTTTCGTTGTTCACACATCACATGTGGATCGGGGGATTTCTTATAGTTGGCGCTGCTGCATATTTATGGTAAGAGACTACGATCCAACTACTCGATACAATGATCTATTAGATCATTTCCTTAGACACCGTGATGCAATCATATCACATTTGAATTGGGCATGCATATTTCTAGGGTTTCACGCTTTGTCTTGTATATTCATAATGATACTATGAGCGCTTTAGGCATCCCCAAGATATGTTTTCGTGATACCGCTATATACAACCCATCTTTGCTCAATGGGTACAAAACACCCATACTTTAGCACCTAGCATGCCTCGGTGCAACAACAAGTACCGCTTAACTTGGGAGAGTGGTGAGTAGTAGGCAAAGTTGCTTTGTTATCTATCCCATTAGAACTGGATTTTTGGTTCATCACATTCATGCATTTACAATTCATGTATTGATCCTGAAGGTGTTCTATTTGCTCATGATACCGATAAAGCAAATCTTGGTTTTCGCTTTCCCTGATGGGCCTGGTAGGGGAACATGTCAAGTATCCGCTTGGGATCATGTATTCTTAGGTCTATTCGGATGTAATGCAATTTTGTAGTAATTTTCCATTTCGGTTGGAAAATGCGGTGATGTTTGGGGTACTATAAGTGATCAAGAGTAGTCACTCATATCACAGAGGGAACTTTGCAGTTCCATTACTATTAATGGATGGCTCTTTCTTATGGGCATCTCAAGTAATTTGATCTTATGGTTCTTCATTATCATATATGGTCTTTTTTCTTAGGTGCTCATTTTGTAGGCTTTCGGTTTAATGTTTCTATTCAAGTGATTATTGGCAAGAACTCATTGAATCCATCATTTGGGCTCATAACAAATTAAAAGTTGCTCCCGCTACCCAGAGCCTTGAGTATTGTACAAGGATGTCTTTGTAGAGTAACCCATTACCTTGGGTGGAATTGCTGGGCATTCTTCTTAGCAAGAATTATTGCGGTAGGATAATGGCTAGGAGGATTTGAAAGGCATTATGACATTAAGATTCCCAAGGTTTTAGGCTTAGCTCGAGGACCCACTACCGTATTTGGTTTGGTACCCACTGACTTGAGAGTCATAATGATATTATGAAGAACGCCTTTATCGAACATTTTGCTTTGGACTTTAGCAATAATCTTTCTGGGCGTCCGGAAATCTATTTCATGTAGCTTGGCAAGGAAATTTTGAGTCATGGATACAAGACCCTTTACATGTAAGACCTATTGTTCATGCAATTTGGGATCCTCATTTTGGTCAACTTCGAAGCCTTTACTAGAGGAGGTGCTATCGGTCTGAATATCACTTATTCTGTTTATCGGTGGTATACAATCGGATTACGCACCAATGGGGATCTTTATACGGAGCTCTTTTTCTATTACTTCTTTCTACTATATCCTTAATAGCGAGTTGGTTACACCTACAACCAAAATGGAAACCAAGCATTTCTTGGTTCAAAATGAATCTCGTCAATCATCATCATTTCAGGACTTTTTTGGAGCAAGTTCCTTGGCTGGGACATTTAGTTCATGTCACTATTCTCGAGGGGAGAATTAGATGGAATAATTTCTTAGGCGTATTGTATCCCCAAGGGTTGGGCCCACACTTTTATGGGTCAATGGAATCTTTATGCTCAAAACCCCGATTCCAGTGGTCATTTATTTGGTACCTCCCAAGGCGCCATTCTAATTCTTGGGGATTCCATCCCCAAACACAAAGTTTATGGCTAACCGATGTGCTCATCATCATTTAGCTATTGCATTCCTTTTTCGTTCTTTGGTCATATGTATAGAACTAACTTGGGTTTGGACAGATAAAGATCTTTTAGAAGCACATATTCCTCGTTATTAGGACGTGGTCATAAGGGTCTTTATGACACAATAAATAATTCTTCATTTTCAATTGGGCCTTGCTCTAGCCTCTTTAGGGTTATTACTTCCTTAGTAGCTCAACACATGTACTCTTTACACCTTATGCATTCATAGCACAAGACTTTACTACTCAATGCGTTATATACTCATCACCAATACATCAGGTTCATCATGGGAGCCTTTGCTCATGGGGCTATATTCTTCATTAGGGATTACAATCAGTAATGAGGATAATGTATTGGAAAGAATGTTATATCATAAAGAAGCTATAATATCTCATTTAAGTTGGGCTAGCCTATTTCTGGGGTTTCATACCTTGGGCCTTTATGTTCATAATGACGTCATGCTTGCTTTTGGTACTCCGAAAAAACAAATATTAATTGAACCTATATTTGCCCAATGGATACAATCGCTCATGGCAAGACTTATTATGGGTTTGTACTCTTATCTTCAACAATAGCGCATTCAATGCAAAGCATATGGTTAGTGGGTTGAATGCTATTAATGAGAATAGTAATTCACTTTTCTTAATAATAGGTCCGGAGATTTCTTGGTTCATCATGCTTGCTTTGGGTTTACACTACATTGATTTTAGTAAAAGGTGCTTTAGATGCGTGGTTCCAAGTTAATGCCGATAAAAGGATTTGGTTATAGTTTTCCTTACGGTCCCGTGGCGTACTTGTGATATTTCTACTTGGGATGCATTTTATTTGGCGTTCGGATGCTAAATACCATTGGATGGGTTACTTTTATTGGCATTGGAAACACATCACATTATGGCGTAACGCTTTCACAATTTAATGAATCCTCCACTTATTTGATGGGATGGTTAAGAGATTATCTATGGTTAAACTCTTCACAACTTATCAATGGATATAACCCTTTTGGTATGAATAGTTTATCGGTCAGTGGATGTTCTTATTTGGACATCTTGTTTGGATTTATGTTCTTAATTTCGGGCTATTGGCGAATTGATTGAAACTTTAGCGCGGCTCATGGTACACCTTTGGCTAATTTGATTCGATGGAAAGATAAGCCGGTGGCTCTTTCCATTGTGCAAGCAAGATTGGTTGGATTAGCCCACTTAGGTTATATATTTACTTACAACTTTCTTGATTGCCTCCACATCGAAAATTTGGTTAATTTAGTGAATTCTTGTTTTTTGTACCCTATCCTCCAAAAAAAATCTCATTTCTTTTGATGAAGAGGAGGTATGTATGTACCTTTTTCTATTTTTCCATCTAGGATCCAATCATTATCATTGATAAAAATAGGAACTGAACATTATGACAAGAAAAAAGTTTGATTCAAAGGGAGAAGAAATGCCAAATTGGAAAAATTCTTGGATTCGTCGATCCTTAAAAAGAAGCAAAGTTCCTGTTGAGGGAACAATGGAAAATTCATGGAAAATTGCAATCCCACCACGTAATAGTGCCTATACATCTTCATCGATGTTGTTTTTAAAGACCTAGTAACTATCGAGACTTTGGACTATCTGGACACATACTTGAAATGTTTCATGCATGTTG
>CM038223.1:103112215-103124715 GCA_021442155.1 Cymbidium sinense | reverse complement strand
GAAAGGAGGATCTGGACAAAATAGATGAAACGGAAGAGATCCGAGTGAATGGAAAGGAGAAAACAAAGGATGAATTTCACTTTCAAGAGGCACGCTATCAAGATAGCCCAGTTACGAAGATTCTGATCTGGAGACCCATCAAGAGAATTGGGAATTGGGAAGAAGAAGAGAAAAGAAAAGAATGAATAAAAAAAATTGAAAAATTTTTTTCAATTATAAACGATGGAATCATCCATTACGATATATAAAAAATGATAAATTAGAAAATGCTTTACGCAATGAAATGTCACAATTTTTTTTTTTACATGTACAAGTGATGGTAAACAAATAATTTCCTTTACATATCCGCCAGTTTATCGACTTTTTCGGAAATGGTAGAACAAAGAATCTCTTTGTACATAATAGAGAAACTATATGACGAAGATCTTTATAATTCTTGGATTTATACTAATGAAAAAAAAAAGTGCAATTTGAACAAGGAATTGAGAAGACGAATCCAAATTATAGAAAAAAATGAGAGATCCTCTAGTCTGGATATGCTTGAAAAAGAACCATATTATGTGATGATGAAAAAAAAAAATGCTTTCCAAAGGAATATGATCCTTTTTCAACGGACCTATCGAGGAACGAGAAAAAATTAGATTCACGTGCAATCATGGATACTTATAAAGATACAAAAGATTTAGTAGAATCTTTTTTTTATAAATAAGATTCATTATCTACTTCTTAATGATTCCGTAGAAAAGGAATTGATTCAGAAAGTCAAGAAAATATTTGCAATTTGTATTTGATGTAATTACAACATATACAAAAGACAAAAAAAAATGAAAAGAAATCTATTGGTATTAGACTAGAAGAAATCAGTAAAAAGGTTTCTCGATGGTCATACAAATTAACCGAGAATTTGGGAGAAGAGGAAGAAGAAAATGAAGAAGAATTAGATGAAGAATATTATCAGATTCATTCAAGAAGATTCAAACGTGTGATAATTTATAATGATAACGATAATGATCAGAATACCAATTCTATTTCTAGTATTAGTAACAATGATAAAAATGATGATCAAATGGAAGAGGGAGAAGTTACTTTGATACGTTACTCACAACAATCGGATTTTCATCGCAATCTAATCAAAGGATCCATGCTAAAAGGCGTAAAACAGTTATTTGGGACCTATTTCAAGTAAATGGACATTCCCCGCTTTTTTGGATCGTCTAGACAAAACTTTTTTTTTTTCCTCTTTTGATATAAACAAAATAAAGAATCTAATTTTTTAGGAATCGGATGGATGAGAAAACAAGAATCACAATTTCCTATTTTGAAAATGAAGATACAAAAGAAGAAAAGGATAAAGAGGAAAAAAACTATAAAAATGAACAGATAGAAATATCAGAAGCTTGGGATACCTTTATATTTACTCAAGTAATAAGAGGTTTGATGTTAGTAACCCAATCTTTTCTTAGAAAATACATTATATTGCCTTCATTAATAATAGCCAAAAATATTTTCCGTATGTTATTATTCCAAATTCCCGAGTGGGACGAGGATTTTAAGGAATGGAATAGAGAAATGCATATTAAATGTACCTATAATGGTGTTCAATTATCAGAAACAAATTTCCCCAAGATTGGTTAATAAATGGTATTCAGATAAAGATTCTATATCCTTTCTGTCTAAAACCTTGGAGAAAATCTAAGGCACGATCTCATCATATAAATATAATGAAAAAAAAAGAAAAAAACAAATTTTTGTTTTTTAACAGTCTGGGGAATGGAAGCGGAACTTCCCTTTGGTTTTCCCCGGAAACGACCTTTTTTTTGAACCTATTTATAAAGAACTCCAAAAAATAAAAAAAAAAGCAAAAAAAAGATTTTTACAAGTTCTAAAATTTTTCAATAAAAAAATAAAATCCTTTTTAAAAGTTATAAAAGAAAACAAAAAAAGTCATAAAAGAGTTCGAGTTATCAACCTAATAATGAAAAAAAGAAAGTAAATCCAAATTTCTTATTTGAATTGAGGATAAAAAAAGTATATGAACCGAATGAAAAAGAAAGATTTCAAAGAAATAATAAGATTCTTCGAGAATCGTTCGTTATAAATCGAACAATGGATTGGTTAAATTATTCACTAATAGAAGAAGAATTAAAGATCTTTCTGATAAAACAATCAAAATCAAGAATCAAATTGAACGAACCGCAAAGACAAGAAAAAAAAAGAAATAGTTATAATTTATGATAATAAAAGATCGGGATCACAGAAACATTTTTTGGAAAACATTAAAAAGAAGAATATCCGATTAATGCGTAAATCACACTACTTTATTAAATCATTCATTGAAAAATATACATAGATATTTTGCTATGTACCATTACCATTTCTAAGATAAATACACAACTTTTCTTTGAATCAACAAAAGATCTTTAATAAACCCATTTACAACAATGAAATAAATAAAGAACAAGAAGGAATTGATGAAACAAATCAAAATACAATGAATTTTATTTTGACTATAAAAAAATTGTTTTCAAATACTGATAATACTAAGAATAGCAATCAAAATTCCAATACTTATTGGAACTTATCTTCCCTGTCCCAAGCATATGTTTTTTACAAAATATCACAAAATCAATTACTTAATAAGTCTCAATTGAGACCTGTACTTCAATATCAAGGAGCTATCCTTTTTTAAGGATAATTTAAAAACTATTTTATGATCCACGGAATATTTAATTCTAAATCAAGACAAAAAAATTCATACATATGTAATGAACGAATGGAAAAATTGGTTAAAAGTTTCTTATCAATACGATTTATCTCAAAAAAAAAGGTCTCGATTAGTACCTAAAGAATACCGAAATAGAATAAATAAACATTGTATGATTAAAAACAAGGAATCAAACCAATTGGATTTATATAAAAATATCATTTATTCCATGAAAAAAATGACTATGCAGTAAATTCATTTATGAGTCAAAAAAACAAATGGAAAAAACATTACAGATATGATCTTTTATCTTATAATTACATAAGCCTCCCTAATTTATACACTTCTGAATCAACATTAGAAAGAAACGGGGACCAAGAAATTCCATATCATTTCAATACATTGAAACCTGAATTATTTTATGTATTATTAAGTAATGAATATCTAGAAAAGGATATCTTATTGATAGAAATAGAAAGAGTTTGGATAGAAAATACTTTAATTGTAGAATTCTTCATCTTTGTTTTATAAAGAATATTGAGATCTGGGCCAATGCACATATTGGCATCAAGATTCATAAAATACTAAGACTGAAATTAATAATTTAAAAAAATGAAAAAAAAGATCTTTTTTTCATTCCCATCTCAATCAAAAGGTTCTATCATACGGCATCAAATCATGATACTATATCCAATCTAGAAACTTGGTTCTTCCCAGAATTTGTGCTACTTTTTTGATGTATATAAGATTCAACCTTGGATCATCCCAATCAAATCACTCCTTTTCATTTTTCTATAAATGAAACAAGTAAAATATTAACGTAAATCCAAAGAAATCATATAAAAAAAAAAAGATCTTGAATTAGAAAATTCCAAGGTTGAAGAAGATTACGCAAGATTCAAACTAAAAAGGATATAAAACAATATAAGAGCAAGAATGAAACTGGATTTTTTTTTGAAAAAATATTTCCTTTTCAACTAAGATGGGCTGATCCCTTGAATAATAAAATAATGAAAAATATCAGGGTATTATTGTCTCCTACTTAGATAAATCCAAAGGATATTGCTATATCTTCGATTCAAAGAGGTGAAATAAATCTAGATGAAATGCTGATTCAAAAGGACCTAGTTCTTGCAGAATTGATAAGAAAGGGAATATTTATTATTGAACCAATTTGTCTATCTATACGAAGGAACGGAAAATCTATTATATATCAAACTATGGATATTTCATTGGTTGATAATAAGAAACACCAAACAAATCCAAAATACAAAAAAAAAAAATATTGATAAAAGGAGGTTGAAAAATCCATTGCACAACAGCAACATATTTTTGAGTGGAGACAAATATCATTATGATTTACTTATTCCTGAAAATATTCTATCTCCCAGACATGTAGAGAATTTCGAATTCGAATTTGTTTCAATTTGCCAAATTTTAATGTTGTGGATAGAAATCCAAGATTTTGCAACGAAAACAAAATAAGAAAATGTGGGAAATTTTTCAATGAGAACAAACATATAATAGATAAAAAATCTCATTAAATTCAAATTGTTTCTTTGGCCCAATTATCGATTAGAAGATGTAGCTTGTATGAATCGCTATTGGTTTGATACCAATAATGGCAGTCGTTTTAGTATGTCAAGAATACATATATATTCACAATTCAGAATGAATTCAATTCCAATGAAAAATGAAAAAAAAAAAATTTATAGTGGATTAATGTATTAGGTAGATAAAAGCCGAAACATATACACTGTGTAATATTCTAATACATGATGCTAATTTCATAGTGTATCAATTTTCACTAGGAAGAGCGGAATCCTTTTAAGTAAAAATAAATTGTTCTAGTTCCTGAATACATATATGTTTTGTATATTTGGATCAAATATACAAAACATAAACCACATAAATAAAAAACAAAGTAGTATATGAATAAAATACAATTTTGATGTATACTAGATAAAAATAACCTAAGAAATATTATTATTTTTCCCGATTGGTAAAATTTAAAGAAAAGAAAAATAGAAACTTTAATTTATGGTCAAAAATCATTGATTATTACACAAGAAGAAAAGAAAGAAAATGTCTGTTGAATTTCAAGTATCCCATTTCACCAATAAGATACGGACTTACTTCACATTTACAATTGCACAAAAGAGATTTTTTTATCGCAAAGGGGTCTACGAATAATTCTGGGAAAACGTCAACGATTATTGACTTATTTGTCAAAGAAAAATAAAATGCGTTATAAGAAATTAATAGATCAGTTAGATATTCGAACCAAAACTCGTTAATTAAATTTGAATTTCTTCTTTGAGTTTCTTATTATTATCCTTGTTCCTTTTGAATTTTTAATTCTTTTTTCTTAGTTCAGTTATTATTATTTTCTTTTCTTTTTTTAGTTTTGAGAAAGAAGAAAAGGAACAAGACAAATAGAATGCAATATGATAATATAATAAAAAAATAAAAAAAGAATAGGAATAATAAGAAAATCTTTCTTTCTTGATACATATGCATATGGAAATTCTTATCATGATTCATTAACTAATGTCTAAATCTTTCTATTTATGAATATAAGTATTTTATTGAAGGCTTAAGTTATTGCTAAACAAAAGAATTTTTGATTCTATTCATTAGAATATTCTTATTATAAGGGATGAGATCCATTCGGAAGTGCTTTTCTTATTCTAGCCAGAATCTTATTGGTCGAATTGAGGACTCTCCAACATCCAGTTTATCTTTACATTGTATTTACCTAGGGTCCAAGGAGAGCAAGAATACTAAACTAGTCCTTACCTTACATTTCTTTGTGGCCATAAAGGAGCCTTATGAAGCTTAGGTTTCATGTACGGTTTTGGAATACGATGGGAGCAGTGATGTTATCATCGACTAATTATCTAACAGTTCAAGTACAGTTGATATAATTGAGGCACAGTCAAATATGGTTTTGGGGATGGAATCTGTGTCAGCCCATAGGATTTCTAGTTTTTCTAATATCTTCTCTAGCAGAATGTGAAAGATTACCTTTTGATTTACCAGAAGCAGAGGAGGAATTAGTAGCAGGTTATCAAACCGAATATTCAGGTATAAAATACGGATTCTTTTATCTTGCTTCTTACCTAAATCTATTAGTTTCTTCATTATTTGTAACTCTTTATTTAGGTGGGTGGAATTTTTCTATTCCGTACATATCTCTTACTGAACTTTTTGGAATAAATAAAATGTTTAGAGTCTTTGTAATAGCAATTAGTATCTTTATTACATTAGCTAAAGCTTATTTGTTTCTGTTCATTCCTATCACAACAAGATGGACTTTACCTAGGATGAGAATGGATCAATTATTAAATCTTGGATGGAAATTTATTTTACCTATTTCTCTAGGTAATCTATTATTGACAACTTCTTTTCAACTTGTTTCACTATAAAGTAGAAATAATAATAAGAAATTAAGAGAAAACAATAATGAATATTCTATATTTCTAACTTATCTCAAGAAACATAAACATCAATCTTATTGATGGATATCTAAAATATGTTACCTATGATTACTGGGTTCATGAATTATGGCAAACAAACAATACGAGCAAGGTACATTGGACAAAGTTTCATAATTACCTTATCCCATACAAATCGTTTACCTGTAACTATTCAATATCCTTATGAAAAATCAATCACATCAGCATTTTTGTGGTCGAATCCACTTTGAATTTGATAGATGTATTTCTTGTGAAGTATGTGTTCGCATATGTCCAACAGACCTTCTTATTGTTGATTGGAAATTTGAAAAAGATAATTAGAAAAAATAGCTGCTTCATTATAGTATTGATTTTGGTGTCTATATATTTTGCGGTAACTGTGTCGAGTATTATCCAACAAACTGTTTATCAATGACTGAAGAATATGAACTTTCCACTTATGATCGTCACGAATTGAATTATAATCAAATTTCTTTAGGTCGGTTACCAGTTTCAATAATTGGAGATTATACAATTCAAACAGTTATGGATTCAACAAATCAAATGAAAAAATCAAAACCCCTTCCTTGGTTCAAGAACGATTACCAATTACTAAGCTTTGGTTTAGAATAAATTAGAATAAAGTAGGATTGGCCAAAGAATTTTATTTTATCTATCTAATGATATCCATTTTTTTAAATTAATGACTACTATCCCAAATTCAATTAGAAAGGACTTAATAAGTAACGTTCAACAAATTGGGATTCATTTATCCTGATTTTATCTTCCTTTTGAACTCATTTTATAATTCTTTTAGTTTCTTTGATGGCAATTACTACCGTCAATAATCTAATATCAATAATCTAGTCTAATAAGAACTTCATTCTTGAAATTTCAAGAATGAAAATGGATTGAATCTCAATCTATTGAATATCTTCTTTTGTTGTAATTCTTCTATTCTAGTCCTGAATGTTTAATGTTTCTGTATTGAAATGAATTGAGATAGATGAGGAATTTATCAATGATGTTAGAACATGTACTTTGTAAGTGTTTATTTATTTTCTATCGGTATCTATGGTGATCCAAGCAAGCATGGTTAGAGACTTATGTGTCTTGAGCTTATCAATTATGAATATAAATCTCGTCACATTTTCCGATATATTTGATAGTCGACAATTAAAGGAGAAATTTTTTGCAATCTTTGTTATAGTTGTTTCTTTGAGACTATTGGGCTAACTATTGTTTATATATCGTAGCAAAAATCAACTTCAATCAATCAATTTGCTGAATAATTAGTCATAATTCTTCTATTTTCCCATATAAAGAAAAACATAAGACTTTTAAAATATTCTAAAAATATTCTAATATTCTAAATAGAATAAATAGAATCTAATAGAATTAGAATTCAATAGAATAGAATATTCTATTGAATTCTATTCATATTATTTTCTTATTTATTTTCTTATATTTTTTCATATAGATTTATGATTTAGAGTTACTAACCTATTCTATCACTAACCTAATAACAAATGTATTCATCTTATATATAATATATTATCATATCCTGAATTAGATTTCTATATCTATATAGATATATAGTAAAATTAACATTAATTGAATTTGTAAACTCATATTCTCATATTTAATGGTTATTGAAATGGAAATCAAAGTATCTTGGCCCTTTATCATAAAGATTAAAAATAGATTAATTCTTAAGATTTTTTTAAATCATTGATTTCTGTCTACAATAAAAATATATGATTTATTTCATTTTCTTATTTTACCAGATTGAAAATATTTTGTGTTCAAAATTGGAATTTATAGACCCAATGTCACATTTAGTAAAGATTTATGATACATGTATAGGATGTACTCAATGTGTTGAGCTTGTCCCACGATGTATTGGAAATGATACCTTGGATGTAAAGCTAAGATTACCCAAGAACGAGGATTGTGTAGGTTGTAAAGATGTGAATCCTTGTGGATTTTTTGAGTGTCCGTGTTTATTTATGGCATGAAACAACTCGCATGGGTCTTTCCTATTGATATTTGACAAAAAACTCCACTTGAATCGATTGATTCCTCTTTCTGACAAAAGTGCTCGAGAAAAGAAAATATATTATTCTTCTCCGAGCACGGGCTTTTCTGGTCTAATTTTATCTTGTCTTTATCACGAGTTATTTTCCTTGGTTAACTTGGTTAACAATACTTCTTGTTTTGCCCATATTCGCGGGTTCTTCAATTGTCTTTTTCACCCATAGGGGAAATAAGGTGTATAGGTGGTACACTATATGTATATATATATCCTTCTATAGCTATGTATTTTGTTATCATTTCAAATTGGACGATCCATTAACCCAATTGAAGGAGGATTTGAAATGGATCAATCTTTTTGATTTTCACTGGGGAATCGATGGACTTTCCATAGGACCCATTTCTTGATTTATCACTACTTTACTTTAGACTTGGATTACTCTAAATCCGATTTTTCTATTTCTTGATGTTAGCAATGTATAGTGGCCAAATAGGATCATTTTCTTCTCGAGACCTTTTACTTTTTTTTTCCTCATGTAGAATTAGAATTAATCCTTTTATTTACTTTTATCCATGTGGGGAGGAAAAAAAAGCCTGTACTCGGCTACAAAGTTTATTTTGTGCACTGCCGGAGGTTCCATTTTTCTCTTAATAGGAGTTCTAGGTATAGGTTTATATGGTTCCAATGAACCAACATTAGATTTAGAAAAATTAGCTAATCAATCGTATCCTGCAGCATTAGAAATAATACTATATTTTGGTTTTCTTATTGCTTATGCTGTCAAATCGCCGATGATACCCCTACATACATGGTTACCAGATACCCACGGAGAAGCACATTACAGTACATGTATGCTTTTAGCTGGAATCTTATTAAAGATGGGAGCATATGGATTGATTCGGATCAATATGGAATTATTAGCTCACGCTCATTCTAGATTATCTCCCTGGTTGGTGATAGTAGGAACAATACAAATCATTTATGCAGCTTCAACCTCTCTTGGTCAACACAATTTAAAAAAACGTGTTGCTTATTCTTCCGTATCTCACATGGGTTTCATAATTATAGGAATTGGTTCTATAACTGGCATGGGACTTAATGGAGCCATTTTACAAATACTTTCTCATGGATTGATTGGTGCTGCACTTTTTTTCTTAGCAGGAACAAGTTGTGATAGAATATGTTTTGTTTATCTCGAAGAGATGGGGGGGATATCTATCCCAATGCCAAAAATCTTTACCATGTTTAGTAGTTTCTCGATGGCTTCTCTTGCATTGGAATGAGTGGTTTTTGCTAATTCTTAGTCTTTTTTGGAATAATTACCATTAAAATATCTTTTCATGCCAAAAATTTTGATTACTTTTGTACAATTGGAATGATATTAACTCCTATTTTTTTATTATCTATGTTACGTCAGATTTTCTATGGATACAAGCTATTCAATATTCCAAATTCAATTTTTTTTTATTGGACCCAGAACTATTTGTTTGATCTGTATCTTTCTACTGTAATAGGAATTGGTATTTATCCTGATTTCGTTCTCCGTTATCGGTTGACAAGGTACAAGTTCTATTATCTAATTATTTTTATAGATACTAATTGTTTTTTATATTTCATATTAAATGAAATGAATTTCATTAATTGAAAAGAAAGTCTTAGAATTCTTTGACTTTCATATTTTAACGATTCTTCGTTGTTACAATGAAAAAAAAAAAGAAGGGTGAATTAAAATTTTAATGAGATACATCTAAAGTTTTTAGTTTTTGAGAACCATTTGAATAATTCCTCTATTTAAAAGGTTCTCAAAAACTTACCAAAATTTCATGTATCAAAGACGATTTTTTTATGTATTCTTTATGTAGTTTATTTTATTCAATTAGATAGTAATTGGAATGAACCATAACTATGGAACCCGATTCCTAATATATTGATCCCAAAATAGCATATCCAAATTAGGAGAAATCCTATAGAAGCTACAAATGCCGAATTTGTACCTTGATCTTGCAATTTGGAATTTTTTCTAGTATGTAAATAAATTGCAAATATGGTCCAAGTAATAAATGCCCAAGTTTTCTTAGGGTCCCAATTCCAATACGAACCCCATGCTTCATTAGTCTGCTCCAGAAAAATGCCTATGGTTAAAAGGTAAATCCTAAACTAATGACACGATAACTCCAATAATCCAAACGCTGAATTAATTGATATTTGTAAAATTTTGAAATGAGAGAAAATATGTCTTTTTTAATACACTTCCTTTTTTCAAATATTCCATATCACCAAAAAAAACGACTTCCTTAAACTTAAAAATTATTGTTTTTCAAAAAGAATCGATTCTTTTTTGAAATGTAATCACTATAAGAACAACTGATAATAACGATCCGCATAAAAAGCTGCATAGCTCAAGAGCATCATACTTACATGCATTATTAACCACTGAGATTGTAGCAGGCACTAATATTACGGGTTTATGCATTTCGGTTGAAGAAAGACGTGGCAAAACCTTGGGTAAAAATAACACTTGGTGCAGTTATTGCGCTTAAATCATTTTTATGATTCCCAAGATACGGAATCATATGAATAATGGATAAACTCCATGAAAGGAAGATTAACGATTCGTATAAATTACTTAAAGGAAAATGTCCCGAAGAAATCCAACGAATAACTAAAAACCCTGTTATAGAGAAAAAAGTAGCTATCATCCCTTTTTGACGAATTATGTAATCCTTCGATTTCGTAGACTAATAAGTTCATCAAATGAATTAGAATCACAATTGAGATGATCGAAAAGAAATATGAGTTAATATATGTTCTAAAGTCGCAAATATCATAAAGAAGATTCCCTTTAAATAATTGAAATCGGGGGATTAAATAGAATCTCAAATAGAATATTTTCTATATTTTATATTCTATCTATTGTCTATATTATTCTATAATATTAATCTATAATAATAATCTATAATATTATTAAAAAAATTAATAATAATTCTTATTTATGCCTTATGCCACTCGGACTCGAACCGAGATGCTCTCTGCTTCTAAGAGCAGCGTGTCTACCAATTTCACCATGGCTTACCTTAAATAATTTAAAAATAATAAGAAATTAATGTTGTCGATATTCAATAGGGTTTAGGAAACAATGAAGAAAGATGCATTTCCATTCATATGGAAATGTTCAATATCAATAATATTTAATTAGTATCTTCATCTTCGTAGATTCAGTTTTAAGAATCAATTTTTCCGTACTAGAAACCTAATTCTTGTTTATCCCGAACAATCAGAACTCAAAAGTTTCGTTCTCAGTCGGGGTATAAAATTCATAATTTTTTCTAATGATTTTGAGACCCAACACCTTAGTAGAAAGTAGAATGAGATATTCAAATTCTTCCTTGTCTATCGTAATTGTGCTTTTTAAAATAGAAAAGCACAATTCATAGCAAAGAAAAACCATCTCACAAATTGAATATCAATCAATATAAATTTCAATAATTGAAATAAAATAATTTCAATAAATAGAAATAAATAGAATATAATAGTAGAATATAATAGAAATATAGAAAGACTATAAAAAAAAATACTGTGTACTTTGAATCAAGTAGACAGAAAGATTCTTATTTTTCATATTACCTAGTTCTAACTAATAAGGGGAAGTGAAATACAATACATTAGTAAAATTTAATTATTTGTCTTCCAAATCAAAAATAGAAATTTGGAAGTTCTTTGAAACATGTCAATTAAAATTTTTCCAAGACTTTTTGTTATCGCACAAAAAATTTTTGACTTTCCGGTGGAAATAGATTTAGCTAAAGAAAAAGCTTTTACTGCCTCTAAAGATCTTTTTTTTTTCCAAAGATTTCTATGAATATGCTTTTTGACATAGAAGTACGATTTTTTGGAACTGCCATTCAAAGGTAAGTGACTCCTTTTATCGTTGTATGTGAAGAGACATATATTGTTCAAAAGAAATTTCTTTTTATTAGTTATTATCTATACTTAATTCATTCCATAAATTTCAAAAAAAAACTTAATAATAATATCATAACATACAAATAGAAAAAAAAGAATAAAGAGAATAAAAAGAAAATAAAAATAAAAGAAAGAGATAAAGAAATAATAATTGGTGAATCGAAAATAATTATAAAAAAAGAATAAAACGACCAATTTATTATCTTCATGCATAAGGATAATGGATTACCTAGTAGAAAAGATTTCAAAATCATAACAAACCTCCCCTTTTTCTTTTCTATTGCAATTTATCGATTATTATATGATGATTCCTTAACTTTCCATATCTATTCCATATCTA
>CM038223.1:102877215-103107215 GCA_021442155.1 Cymbidium sinense | reverse complement strand
CTCAATAATATTAAACAAGCTCAAGCTTAAAACACATTCTCGGTTCAGCTATTCATTTGCAGCCCTATGTACACTAGTTTTCTTTTTTTTTCTTAGAATTTGGGGATATTTTAAACGTTTTTAATCCTTGTACGTAATGTATGTATATAAGAATTTTAAGTGCAATTAAAATTAAAAAACCAAAAAATAGCTATTTTTTATTTTTTATTTGAGCTTAAAATACTTATGTACACACACTCTGTACAAAGCTTAAAAGTATTTAAAATATTCTCTAAATATTAAGAAAAAAAATTGGTGTACACACACTGTGTACACCAATGCACACCAGAAATTTGGATGTAGTCCTACGTTCAGACTCCGCACGTAATAATCTCTCCTAAGTTAGTGTCTAAAGTTAGGTTCAAGAAAAAGAAAATTTTTTATATGTGGAGTCCGGTTGTAGAGCTACTTCCGGATTTCTAATGTGTACTTGTGTACACTAGTTTTTTTTATGTGTACACTAGTTTTTTTTCTCTAGATTTAGATGATATTTGAAACATTCTTAACTCCTGTACACAGTGTGTACACAAATATTTTTAGCATAATTAAAAAAATAAAAGAAAGCCAAATAATTAGATTTTTTTATTTTTTAAATTACGCTTAAAATACATATATACACACATTGTGTACATGGGTTAAAAGTGTTTAAAATACCCCCTAAATGTTAAGAAAAAAAAGAAAAATTTGTGTACTCATACTATGTATACTAATACACAGCAAAAATCCAAATATAGTTCTACGTTTGGACTCCGCGTATATAATCTCTCCCAAGTTAGGGTCTGAAGTTCGGTTTAGGAAAAAGAGAAATTATTACATGCAAAATCTGGATGTAGAGCTATGTCCGGATTTCTACTGTGCACTGGTGTACACTAATTTTTCCTTTTTTTCTCTTAGAATTTAGAGGATATTTTAGACATTTTTAACCTCTGTACATAATGTGTATATATAAATATTTTAAACATATTTAAAAAATAAAAAATGAAAAAAATAACTTTTTTAGCTATTTTTTATTTTTTAAAATTTTACTTAAAATATTTACGTACATTTATACAGAAATTAAAAGTTTTAAAATACCCAATAAATCTTAAGAAAAAAAAAAGTGTACACACTATGTACACTAATAAACAGCAAAAATCCAGACCTACGTCTCAACTCTGTAATAATCTTTCCAAGAAAAATTATAGTCTAACCATGAAGCAAGGGCTTCGCAATGCCGCCGGCAAGGTTTAGAGCTACACTGTCGTCGCAGCCTCTTTGTCGTCCCTCTGCCATCATGATAAGATCCACCATGCCGATGGTGTCCAACGACGTCGGCTCTAACTCATGGGGATGCCCTCCGCCCCTGAGGCGTAACAATCGCCTCCCCCAGCTCAACACCGTAGTATTCGCCACATTCTTCAGCAAGTTGGAGACAGGAGATGTCCAACGTGATTTAAACACAGAAAAGCCCCGTCGCCGGAACCGCCATTTACCTGTTTCTACCTCCCTCTCCTCCCTAGCCCGCTCCACGCATTCGCTGAATACATCACCGCACCTCCACCAATGAACCGGAAGGCGCGATGGTATCCGTGGCCGTCGATGGGGTTGACGGTGTATCCATGGCCATCGACAATCATGCCGGGCCAGTGAGGTAGTATGTTCCCAAGGGGAAAGGTGGGAGGGTGCCTTCCGTGTTGAGGAGGGGAGGGATGACGGCCGTTAAGAGGAGAAGAGGAGCTGGTAATCATCGAAGGCGGCGACGTTTGAGGGGGTAGCGGAGGCAGAATTGGGTAGGTTGGTGCGAATAGTGGTTGGTGGCAATGGAGGGGAAGGTAATGCAGGGCACGGGTGCCGAGAGGGAAGAGCTTTGTTGTCATCGGAGGAGGATTCAGAGGCCAGAAGAAGAAGAGAAGATGATCCTGGAAGGTGGGTTGCATTTTTAGTATGCCGACGTTGAATGCTATATGTCAAGAAATTAGCTTGCTTATATAGATATTAGTGGGGTAGCCAGACTGATAGAGATTATTATGTGTGAGTCCGGATGTAATTTTATGTTCAGATTTCAATAATATTACATTATTGATTATATATAACATGTATATATAATACATAATATATATACATAACTCAAATTGTATACACGTATGTACTCACCAAATAATACAATATTATCGAGTGTGGACGAGCCAACAATTTATGTACTTCATTACATATTATGTATACCCATTTATGCAACCCACAATTCAATTTAAAGTGATATAATTTTCAGCTCTAAATTTAGAAAAAAATAATTGCTTGTCTTTTCAAAATATGTTATATACCAAACATGTTCCTTGATTTATTATTTTATTTTCACAGACAAGATTGAAGCAGAATTTGATTGTCATTAATATGGATTTGTATGTATGTAACCACTTGGTAACCATACCATAAAGGGCCTACTACGAAAACTGCTACAAGATGAAATGAACCTCTCCTTTACAGTTTGACAGTCGAGTAACGAAATTTAGAAAACGGAGGAATCTTGTTTTTGAGGTGACCAAGTTTGAAGTGAAGTGCCTGCGGTATATATATATAGACAAACACACGTATGTACATATTTATGTATGTATTATTATGAAAAATAAAGGTAAAAAAATTATTTTAATGTTATATTATAATGTTAATATAATGTTATAACATTATATCATAACATTATAATATATATAACTTTATTTTTAAAACATTATTAAAAAAATAATATTAAATTTTATAACTTATAACATAAATTAAATAAATACAAATAAATTAATTTATAACTTAAAATAACAGCTAGTAACTACTACAAATCATAATTAGGTGATTTAATATTAAGCTCTCATCCTTCACCTATAAATTGATGATAACGTGAGCTTGAATGTGATGACAAAATCTGAATATTCCCTCTTCCTTGCTCCGTTCACAATTTTTCTTGTCATTCTCTTCATTTTATTTTTGGGCAAATAAGAGACATGCGATTAGTTCGAAGTTTTATCGATCAGTCGTGATGCACGCACGATCAAGGCAAGGGGACAGGTTGTGTCTCACGAGTAGAAAGAGAAGCGATAAATTGGTACCTTTTAACTCTAAAGATAGTGTCATCGCACGCCTCTCCCAGCTATTTCGATCGATTACTTTTATTTTTATTTGCATAGTTGTGTTAAATTTATTTCTTAATTGCTAATTTATTTCCTTATAGTTCTAACAATCTTAGAGTAGATCAAAATATTTTCTTTATTTTAATTATTTTCATCTATTAAAAAATATGTCTACACAAATATCTCTTCATCATGATGATGTTAAAATTTGGAAAAATTTATAGAAACATACTTTAAAAGATTGCAAAAGAAAACTATATATTGGTTGACATGTGGGATTAATTTTCTGCAATATATAATCCTCCTTCATTTGAACCTAATTCGGAAAGAGAAACTAATTCTTCTTTCGATGAAGGGTTAAGAAAAAAAAACTCCACAAGAGATTGATTTTCTTTATCTTGGGTGCTAAGTGTTCTCTCGATCGTCTTTATGATATATTTTGTACAATAACATCTTCTTTTGAGCTTTGGAAAACACTTGAATCAAAATATGGAAATGAAGATGTAAGTCTAAAAAGATATTCTGTCAAATCATTCAATGAATATAAAATGAGTGATTCTCACACCGTTTTAGATCAAGTAAATGAAATTCAAGATATTATTCATGATCTAAAAGAACATGATATAAGCATGACAAAAGCATATATAGTTGCATCGAAAATAAGAAAATTATCACAATCATGAAGTCAATTTACACAAACACTTATGAATAGTAGAAATAAAATATCTCTTGACGATCTTATTATTGCACTTAGAATAGAAGAAAAATAAAAAGAAAAACAATTAAAATTCTCACTAAAATTAAATCTCAAACACATATCAATCTAACGGAAAAGAGTAATTTTAAATAGAAAAAATTTAGACCATTGAATAAAATATTTAAAAAATAAATTTTGCACAAGTCTAGCATTAAAAATAAAAAGCATAATGAGATTCATTAATTCTTTTAGGAAAATAGAAATTTTAGTGCCACAAAAAAGGTTACAAAGTCCTTAGGGGAAAATCTCTAAGCTAATGCTCAAAGAGCTACAAAAGACCTAAGGAGATAAGCCCCTAGCGGTACATTAGAAAAGAAAAAAGTTAAACACAAAGGAAATAGAGGTCCAAGGCAAAATTCCTTGAGATTAGTAGCAACCTCCTCTCTCCTTATAAAACCAGATAGCAGAAGTCTCCCAACGCACGAGATCATCTTATGTTCCTGAAGAAGCCAACAAAATCCAGTAGCCAAAGTCTCCCAACCTGTATAAGGGCTCTGCAACAAAATTGAAAAGGGATTAGTATAGATTATGCAATAGTTAATTAAGCATAAAGCATAAAAGCAAGAAGAAGTTGGAAAATGAAAGAAAGGCTTAGGCTCAGTTATAATTTTCTTAAGGAGCAGACACTATGTAAGCATCCAAACTTGAATGAAGGGTTACAATAGCATATACCTACCCAAAAGAGGGAAAGGGAAGCATCACACCATCATTGCCAACAAACCTGTTGTAACACCAGGTCAAGTGATGATTGTCGTACAAACTTGCAAAGAACTTGACAATAAAATATAACCAATAGAAACCCAAGGTAGATCAAACTGAGTAAAACAAAGAAACCGATGAGGAAAGCCTTAGAACATAAACTATATACCACCACACTAACATTAAAATAGTAGCCAACTCAGAATCTGAAATAGAATTAAAGTAGCCCATCAAATGCAAAAAGATATACATGGAAGAGCAGGTCATTCATCAATCGAACATAAATGATAATAATATCCCAAATAATAGAAGACATAATCTCAAAAATGATAGGGTTCAAAGCAACCAAAAGAGAAGAAAGGGAACTTAAACAATCAGAAATATACTTAGGCTGGAGAGGGACAACATTGTTAAAATAAAGAAAATACTCTATAAACCCAAACAACCAGTTATAGAAACCAATCCAAGCAGCCAGCGAGACAGTCCACCTTGCAAGCCACCAAAATGGCCAAGAAACACCAGGGAAAAAGGTAGAGGAGTTCATCCAATTAGCAATATCAGAATTGTTGACAAGGATCCAAGGAAAAACCATAGACAACAACCACCAATCCCAATCCAAATACATGAGGGTCATGTTAAGGCCGCTGAACATCTTAACCAAAAATAAAGGAGGAAAAACAATTGTATGGGCAGAATTGTTCCACCAGCAATGGCTGTCATTTGTAAAAAAATAAGACCAACAGCATTAATAGAAGCCACATCAGACAAACCTCCAAATAGTAGGTAGCCGCTTCCCAGTACAAAATACCAAGGAGGACCATGATCCCAATATTAGAAGAGGCACACCCAAGGGTCAAAAGATAGAACAAAAAAGAAGTAGTTCGACTAAAAAACATCTAGAGCAGCCTTAACCACAAGAAGGATAACCACATTACAATAATAATGCAAGCAGTAAACAAAGAATAAGGATCCCTGAAGATCACATAATTTCTCAAAAATTCAGGAGTTGAATACATAACACCACAGCTATCAGCAAACACCTCCCACAGAGCAAAACCCAACCAAGAGGGCCACAATAGGTAAGACCAACAAAACAAACAAACAAAGAAAAAAAGAATCCAAAATGGAAAAGAGTACCATGAACAACCTGAAAAACCAATCTAGTCAGCAAACAGGAAGGGAACAGAGCATCCACACAATAGGAAGTACAAAAAACTAGCATTCACCAAGAAAGGGAAAAAACCCACAGTCATTCAGCAGTAGCCAAAGGCTAACCTGAAAATAGGAAGCATCAAAAAAATATTGCAGAAAGATCCAGTTGGAAAAGAAAAACACACCCAATATTGGACAAGCAGGACCCAACAGCCTTCATTTGCAACAAACACCTCTACCAAAACAGTAGAGAATGCAAAATAGAAAGGAAAAGGGACAAAAATAGCAAACAACCATAGAAAGGAAGACTAGCCCCATCCCATCCAAAACCGGAAACATCTGGACAATAAAATAAGTTATGGTTCATGAGAAGGAATAAATAAAGCCCAAACTAGTAGAAGATAAAAATTGACATAATCAGATCCAAAACTCGTGGAAGAGCTATATCTCCACAGGAAGAAGAAGCATAAAAGGCTTAAAAATTTCTAACATAAGGCAATCTAGCTTTATCAAAATTCACAAGCCCCCTTAAAAGTAAAGGAATATCATCATTAGAGAACAGATTCAAAGAGAAGGACTTGGCTCCGCAATTAGCAAGAAGATCAGCACAAGAATTACCTTCCCAATAAATATGAAAAATTTGATAATCTAGGTTGGCAAGAAGCCTCCTAGTATGGTTAAGTAAATAATACACTTCAGCATTTCCATGAGCTAACAAATTTATTAATTCAAGAAGAAGGAGAGCATCAACTTCAAACTAAATCTTTTGAAATCATTTTTGTAAGCAGACAGAAATCTCATAGTGCAGACCTTTAAGCTCAATAAATAATACAGAACAGGGTTCAAAAGGTGCAGCAAATGCTGAGATAACCTGACCACTATAATCTCTAAAATCCCCACAATCATAAAAAAGAAATCACCATCGTGTTAACCTTAATGACATGATAATTGGCTTCATCAGTATATAATTTCCTGGTTAAGAACAATTCCATAAGAAGGAAGATTAATTCCAAAGTTAAAGGCCATATATTTGTACCCTTTAAAACTAAAGGAAGTAAGAAGATCAGCTTTATAAAGAGACATAATTTTATATTTGGCTCTAGCAATAATACGATGATAGTTTATCGGTTTATTACGATGCTTAGCATCATTTCTTTCCAACCAAATATACCACAGAAGAGTGGTGGCTAAAACAACTTGCACATGGCCTTTAGAAGTATAAGAGAAAAAAGTTTCAAGAAGATGCATAATAGAAATGATCCATCAAAATGGAAAGTGTTAAACATACTATCATACCAACTCCAAACCTTAACAGCAATAGGGTGATTCACGAACACATGATCCACAGTTTTAATGTGAAAGCAACATTGGCATTTAGAGGGGAGGTGGAAGCCTTTTTTTAATAGGGTTGCATCAACAGGAATGTAATGCTTTAGAATACACCAAGTTAAAACTGAAATGGAAGTAGGGATAGAAATATACCAGATTTTAGTGAAAACCAAGGACTCTTGAGTTTTAAGTCTAAAAGAATGCCAAACATCCTTAAAAATAAAATCTCCAAAGGAGGAATTTTTGAAGAGGATTTGGTCAGATTTATTACGTAATGGACAAAGTGTAAGGATTTTGTCAACTATCACATTAGGGACAAGGGAAACTAATTGAACCACATCTCAATTATTCTGAGTAATGAACTGATTAACCTTAAGTCTCACAGTGGAATGAGTATTGAGCAAAGAATCAATAGAACCTTGCCCCAACCAATTATCTTGTCAAAAGAAGGAAGAGCCTGAATTCACACCCCAAGAAATAAGATTCTCAGCATTCCACTTGATGTTATAAAGTCTTCTCCACACAGGAGAGTCCCAAAGTTTGAAAGCACGAGTGAGGGGGTGTTTCCCCATACAGTATTTAGCAAGCATAAATTGAGACCAGTAACTATGATTGTTTTTAAAATTTCACCACATTTTGTATGAAAAACATTTAATGGGGCTTTCCTATATAAAATTTTGGCTCTATTTGGATTTTCAAGTCAATTTATTACTTTAATTAAGAAAGGTATTGAGAATTCATGGTTTTCTTTACTTATTAATGGTGAAGTTCATAGTTTTTTCTCTTCTTCTCATGGGTTAAGACAAGGGGATCATCTTTCTCCTGCTCTTTTCATTATTGCTGTGAAATATCTTTCTAAAAGTATTGAGCAGATGTTTTGTAAAATGCCTAATATGTACTACAAAAATAGGGGTGACTTTCTCATTTCCCACCACTTTCGATGATTTCATTATATTTTGCAATGGTTCTACACTCTACATTAAAAAATTATGTAAGTTCCTTACTCAGTTTGGTAGGAAAAGTGGTTTAAAGATTAATCCTGACAAAAGTTATTTTATTTCTAGCTCGTCTATTTTTTTATCTAGGATTAATATTATTAAGAATATTACGGGCTTTGCACATCAAACACTTCCTATCAAGTATCTAGGTACTCCTTTATATCGAGGAACGAAAAGATCTTCTTTATTTGATGAAGTTATTCAGAAAATAAATAAGAAAACTTTCTCTTGGGAATTCCACTTACTTTCCTTCAGTGCTAGACTTATCCTTATCAAAAGTACTCTTTGCTCTTTGCCTTTGTATCTTTTGTCCACTATTGTGCCTACCCGCTCTATTATTAAACGGATAAATAGACTTATTAACAAATTCTTTTGGGGTTCTACCTCTTCTTCCAGGAAAGTTCATTGGGCTAGTTGGCATAACTATTGTGAGCCTTTTAATGAAGGTGGTTTGGGTTGCAATACTCTAATGAGAGTCATGTTGTGTATGTCAAAGAACCAACCATCTTGCAAAGGCTTGTTATTATCGAAAGATAAGACATCCAAATAAAATTACAAGACCTTTGAGCAAAATCAATCTCAACCACAAATTAATATGATCACTTCCAATGCCAATGATTCTCTTCCTTTGAGGCATGTTAGCCCATCATTTGAAATTAATTTTTTATATTATTCTACCGATTGGTGGATAGATATCGGGGCAACTATACATGAAAGTTTTGATAAATCTTGGTTTTCTTCATACTAGGATACACCAAGAGAAAGTGTAAGCATGAGCAATGGAGTATTAGCTAGTGTGGTTGGAGAACGAGATATTGATCTACAATTATCATCAAGAAAATATTTAAAATTATAGTCAGTTTTGTATGTACCAAACATTAGACAAAAATTTAATTAGTGGTTCAATACTTGTTCAACATGATTATCGTTTATTTTTGAGTCAAATAAGGTTATTATAACTAAAAGTGAATCATTTGTTGTGAGATATTTATGTAATGGTTTATTTAAATTAAATTTATCATTTTCTAGTAATAAATTATTTTGCTTAAATCTTTATATTTCATTAATTATTTCTTCTAACATTTTTCATGAAAGATTAGGACATGTAAACTACAAAACAATTAAAAGAATGATGTATACGAATTTAATATCTAAAAATGGATGTGAAGTGTGAAATTTGCTCTCAAGCAAAATAAACTAAAAAACTATTTAAAACCATTTTTGTTAAACAAAATGATTTATTAGATCTTATTCATAGTGATGTTTGTGATTTAAATGGTAATTTAACTAGAGGAGATAAAAGATATTTTATTACCTTTATTGATGATTTTTCAAAATTTTGCTATGTTTATTTAATTGGAACTAAAGATAAAGTTTTTGATATATTTAAGAAATATAAATTAGAAGTAGAAAATCAATTAAATAAGACAATTAAAATTTTAAGATCGATAGAGGTGAGAATATATTTCACTTTTATTTAATAAATTTTGTGAAGAAAATGATATTATACATCAAGTTACTCCTCCATATTCTCTCAATGTAATGGTGTAGCAAAGCGTAAAATAGAACATTAATTAATATGATAAATGCAATGCTAATTTCATCAAATTTGTCGAATAATTTATGGGGTGAAGCTTTATTAACAACTTGTTTTATTTTAAGTCAGATTCCTTATAAAGATTCTAATAAAACACCTAATGAATTTTGGAAAAATAGAAAACCCAATTTGAAGTATTTAAAAGTTTGGGATTGTTTAGCTAAAATATCTATTCGAGAATGTAAAAGAGAAAATTAGAATCTAAAACTATAGATGTTGTATTCATTGGATATTAATAATTAAACTTATAGATTTCTTATCATTAACTCTGATATTAATGATATTTCTATTAATACAATTATGAAATTTAGAGATGCTATATTTTTTGAAGGTATATTTCCTATGAAAAATAAGATTATAAAATCTATTAATCAAAAAGAATCTTCAATAGAAAATTCTATAATAAATAATAATGATACTATTTTAACTAATAATAATGAGAAAATATTAGAAAAAGTAAAAGAATTAGAAAAGAGAAAATTTTAGGTGATGATTTTTATTCTCTTTTAACTGAAATATTTATTTTAGAAAATGATCCTACTACTTTTGCTGAAGCTATCAATTCTATAAATGCACCATTTTGGAAAGAAGCTATTAATAATGAAATGGATTCTATTGATCAAATAAAACTTGGGTACTTTGTGATTTACCTCCAGGTTGTAAACATACTGGATGTAAATGGATATTGAAAAAAAAATTAAATCAGATGGATCATAGATAAATATAAAGTAAAATTAGAAGCTAAAAGATATACATAAAAAAGTGGTGTTGACTATTTTGATATTTATTCTCCGGTTTCTAGAATTTATACAATTCATTTGATTTTAGCTTTATCTTCAGCATATAATCTAATTATACATCAAATCGATGTAAAAATAGTATTTTAAAATGACGATTTAAATGAAGAAATTTATATGGATCAACTTGAAGGTTTTATAGTAAAAGGTTAAGAAAATAAAGTTTGTAAATTAGTAAAATATTTATATGGATTAAAACAAGCTCCTAAACAATGGCATGAAAAGTTTGATAAGGTAGTATTGATATATGGATTTTTGATTAGTGAGTGTGATAAATGTGTTTATATTAAAGTTATTGATCATGATTATATTATTTTATATCTTTATGTTGATTATATTTTAATTTTTGGTACAAATCTCAATATTGTAAATATTATTAAAGCAGCTTCTATCAACTCATTTTGATATAAAAGATTTAGGTGAAACTAATGTAATACTAGGTATAAAGATTTATAGAAATGCAAATAATATTTTTATTACTCAAGCACATTATATTCAAAAACTTCTTAAAATTTAAGGGGATTTACATACATACCATCAATTCTTATGTATTTACATATCTAACACCTAAACTTCAATTTTTATATAACACCCTAATCTTTTCACATCAAAAATATCACTTTATTCACTTTTAAAAGTGAAATGCACCTTTTTAAGCATAGAAAAGTATTAGATAAGTAAATATCTAACTTTAGGTGTTAGATATGTAAATACATAAGAATTGTGTGGTATGTATGTAAATCTCCCAAAATTTAATTATCAAGATATGAGTCTTGTAGGCACTCCATATAACTCTAGCTTACATTTTATAAATAATTTAGGTGATAGTATATCACAATAAAAATATTCTCAAATAATTGGTTATCTTATGCATCTAACAAATTATTCTCGACCTGATATTGCTTATGTTGTAGGAAAATTGAGTAGATATACTAGTAATTCTAGTGAAACTCATTGAAAAGCACTATATACGATTTTTAAATATTTAAAAGGTACAATAAAGTATTGCATTTATTATAGTGGTTTTCATATGGTACTAGTGAAACAAAAGTCACTAGTGGTTATGTCTTCACATTTTGTGGTGATGCAATATCATGAAAATCTACTAAACAAACATTAATCTCTAGGTCTACTATGAAAGCATAATTTATAGTATTTGATCTTGCTACTTACGAATCAGTAGCTTAAAAGTTTATTATTTTGTTTATCTTGTATTGAAAATTTATACTTGCTATTTTAATAAATTGTGATAATCAAGTATAGAAAAGCAAAAAAGTGCAAAATGCAATGATAAAAATATCATATGGTAATAAGACATGATTCTTTATATGAATTATATAAAAGAGGTGTTGTTACTTATCATTTTATTTGCTCTGAAAAAATATTGCAGATCCATTGATGAAAGGGGTGGGGTTAAAATAGTCATCACAGTGGAAACTCAACCTTTAGATTGGAAATACTATGATAGAAGGTTAAATGTGGTAAAACAAAGTATCGAATGGTGTAAAAGCATTATTTAAAATATTATAAATATCATCTTTATATATATATTTGTGCTAAACTGTAATGAAAATAAGATTGAGCTATAGCTCTTAATGAGATAAAGGCCAAAATTTTGCTTGATATTATAATTGCAATGTATCTTGGAGATCTCACCTATTTAAGTGTTGTAGTAATAGTCCGCTGCAATGAAATCTTATTAAGATCCTAAAACACTTATAAATTGAGATGAAAGATGACCTTTAAACTTGAGTTGAAGCGTGTCTCATATTATGTATACCAAATGATACAATAAGTTATATACTTAGTTCAAAATTTTGATTACTATAGTATTTATTATTATTAGATTTTGGTTATACTAAGTGAAAGTTCAAATCTGCAATGTACTTTCATCGAATGCATGATAAAAAAAGTCCAAAATGAAAATTTTGATTCTTGATCTCTTATTTTATTCACCTAAAGTTTATTTATAAATATATTTTTTTATTGGAGAGGGAATGGTTATGAAAAAAATATATTATTTAAACATTATATTATAATGTTAATATAACGTTATATCGTTATATCATAACATTATAATATATATATATATATATATATATATATATATATATATATATATATATATATATATATATATATATATATATATATATATATATATATATATATATATATATATATATATATATATAATTATTCTTAAAACATATTAAAAGAATATTAAATTTATAACTTATAACATAAATTAAATAAATACAAATAAATTAATTTATAACTTAAAATAAGGGCTAGTAATGGTTATAAATTATAATTAGAGATTTAGTATTAAACTCTCATCCTTCACCTATAAATAGATGATAATGTGAGCTTGAATGTGATCAAAATCAATATTCTCCCTTTTCCATTCAAAATTTTTCTTGTGATTCTCTTTATTTTATTTGCAACAAGACACGCGATTAGTTCAAATTTTGTGATCAATTTTTGCTGATCAAAGAGGGTTGTATCTCAGTAGAAAAGAGCTATATTGGTGCAAAGGCTTGATATCTTGTAAGGATAGTCTCATCGGCCTCCCTCTATTTGATCTCATTACTTTTATTTTTATTTGCATAGTGTGTCAAATTTATTTCTTTATAGTTCTATATAAGGATGGCCAAGATATCATTGCTCACTTCCGAGGTTTCATATGTGAAAGCTCTCATCTTCCTAGAATCCATGGAAGCCAAAAGGAAGATAAAGTTCCGCCTTTATTATAGCTTCATCCAACACTAAGGGTGTCAAATTAAAATTGATCCGTCTAACCCAACTCGAATAATTTTTGGGTCAAATTTGGATTTGAAGAAATTGACCTATTTAATATTTTGAGTCAAATTCGGGTTGACCCTCCAACTCAAAATTGATTCGATTTTGACCTTCCAAGTTGAATTTGACTCGGAATTGACCAATTTTTTTACCCATAAATCCAAATTTTACCTAGAATGCATAAATAAATAGATATTTGGGTCTCTTGTTCAGATCAATCGAGTTGAAAGCAGGTCGGGCTTAGATTGAGATTTTTGACCCGTCAAATAAATAGGTTGAGTTCAAACTCATTTGGGTCAAATCAAATTCGGGTAGGCGAGTCGAATCAGATATAAATCTGACCTGAATTGACACCCCTAACCAACACTACTAGATTAGTGAAATAGTTGATATGTCAATCATATATATACACACACACACACACATACACACTTGTGTTAGGCAGATATATCATTTATGTTGATTTTGATAAAAAAAATTTAGAAACAATGATTAAAAGTAAGTCGACAAAGATAAAATTAAAATGTAGCAATTAGTACTTTTATTATTATTTTTTGAGATATTTAAGCGAATTTAATTATAAATTCGTATATATATATATGTAAACTTAAACTCGAAAGATGTTGCACAATAGTTATTACTTAGTAATAAAATAGAGAGGCTGAAATGGAAGGCGTGAAGGTCATTCCAAAAAGGCATAGAGCCAATTGCTATATATTATGCATACAGCTACACTCCAGATTTTTCTGTAAATAAAAATCAATGCAGAAAGAAATATCAGAATCCCTCATAAATATTTTCTGATATAATTAATTCATAAGAATGATTCTTTTCGATAAGACTGGCTATATTAAGTTGATTAATGGTGACTACATATTTTTAATTTATTTATCTCTTTTTGTTTAGACAATTACTTAATTTTATTCATTTATATCTTATTGTTTAAAACAAAATTGATATCGCTAGAAAATTTAAAAAATAACATTTGTTGATATGCATGTTAATGTTAAGCTATGTTTAATTGGTACTTAAAACCCAATGGCCCTTGCAATGCTAGTTGTAATTAAGAAAAGGTAAATTTATGCTTTGTTTTCCCTCTATGTGATTACTTTATTATTTTTTAATGAAATAACTTCTTTATAATCAAATCTATTAGCATGCATGCCATAGTAGATAAAAAAAATTAATATTCGACCATTTTAAAAGAAAAAATATTTCTAATACTACCAATAATTTTAATCTCTCCTCTCTCTCTCTCTCTCTCTCTCTCTCTCTCTCTCTCTATATATATATATATATATATATATACACAAAATTACATTTCATTTTAAAAAATTTTAAGAAACATTTTTAATATAACTTAAAATTCTTAATAACACAAATAAATGTCTAATTTAGATGCTACATAAAATACATAGAAATTATGATATATATATATGATATATATATATATATATATATATATATATATATATATATATATATATATATATATATATCCTGTAAAATTTTAATGTTATAAACTTCAAATATAAAATCAATAACATTTCTACCATTTAGCATCATTAAGAAAACAAATGACAAACATGGTTCGAAAAAAATAAATAAATTCAAATTACTTGATCATCAATCGAAGGCATAATATATATATATAATTCTAAGTATTGTACAATTTTACTGATCAAATATATAAACATAACGAAATTTATATTTACTCATTCAACCATCCTTTGATATTTTGTATATTTGATAAGTAATTAACTTAACACTAAATTGATGAACTCATTCCCATATGACTCTTCTTGTAAATCTCAACTTACTGTGTAATAATCCTAAATAAAATTGAATTTGAAGATTATATAAAAAGCATTAAATATCTACTAACCATTTTCACATATCAGATATGAAAAAAAAAAAAAATTGATGACAATCACCTGTGATGTAATAATCTGTTTTCATGTACAATTGCAGATAGAGTGGCAGGCAACGAGTAATTTTAGTCTTGAAGAAGTTTTCAGATATAGCGTGCATTGCTGTAATAAAATATTATTTACAAAGAATGGAAGTTGCAACTGCTATTCAGAGAGCAGCAGCAAAATACACTGTTCTGATAACAGTGATCTGTGTTTTCTTATTGCCTTGGTCTCAGCAGGAGCACCAGCTTCAGCATCTGCTACAAGACAATTAAAAAAAAAATTTAAAAAAAACACAAAAATCAAAACATATAATTACAGACCAAATATATAGTTCACAGCTGAATGAATTTCTCTAAGTTCTAAGCAAAGATTCAAGAAATTTTAATGTTTTGACTATTGCAATATTGGCGTCAAAACTTGAGTGTGCCTCAAATGATCATATGAACATTAACAACAATAGTAACCAATATTAACTGCAGGAATGACTAAATACGTATTATGTTGGTGCTATTAGCCTAAGACTAGCGTTTAAAGGAATAATACAAAATCTACAATCAAATTTTTAATACAGAAGAATTCATTAATATATCAGAAGAATTCATTAATATACAGAAGAAAATAACAATGAGAACAAAAAAAATGGAGGGAAATAAGAAAACAGCGAAAGGCAATGCATGGGAGTGAAAGTAAGGAGTAAAGGAAACGTGCAAAACACAACAGATTTCTTACAATGAAATGGAAAATAATAATAATAAAAGTTAAGCAAAAATGCCCTTTTGAAATTCACAAAGCATCAATTTTAAGCCCTATTCATCAATGTAAATTGAATTTAATGTATTTAGAAGACTCTGGGTTGATTGATTGATTGAAAAATAAAATCAGAAAATGACTAATTCGATGCATTCAAAAAGCCCCTTTAAGAAATACATTAGATTTATTTTGCTCTCAACCAAATACTCAAAGTTTAAAACCATTATATTTCAAAACTAGTACACTCAAAAAACCTATAACCAAAATTCCTGCCTCACTTGATCAAAAAAATTAAATCTCAAAAGCAAAACGAAAACCACATCCAAATAAAAATTATATTTTTCCATTTAAGAACCCAACAACAACAAGCCTTTATCCCACTAAGTGGGGTCTGCTACATGAATCCTTCGTCTCCATTGTGTCCTATTATGTGTCAAATTCTCATTTAATTCAAGTATACTAATGTCATTTTTTATACATCTTAACCAAGTCTTTTTAGGTCTACCTCTACCTTTCTTAATATAAGGCAAATCTAATGCATCTACTCTCCTAATTGGGTCATCGGATGGTCGACGCTTTATGTGGCCAAACCATCTAAGGCGACTCTCTCTAATCTTATCTGCCACTAGAGCTACTCCAACTTTTTTCTGAACATACTCATTTCGCATTTTATCTCTAAGAGTAAAGCCACTCATCCACCTGCAGATCCTCATCTCTATAACACTTAACTTAGTTTTATGCTTCTCTTTAACTGGCCAACATTCTGCACCATACGTCATTGCAGGTCTTACCACCATCTTATAAAATTTTCCCTTAAGTTTAAGTGAAACTATCACACATGCTCAACCATCCAACTTGAATTCTACTAATAACATCTCCATCTATTTCACCATCATTTTGAACAATAGAGCCTAAATATATGAATCTCACTCTTTTTAATGACTTGGTCCCTAATGTCACAACACCACGAACATCTACAACTAAAATTACACTCCATATATTCAGTTTTAGATCTACTTCAATGAAAACCTTTAGATTCTAATGTTGATCTCCATAATTCAAGTTTCTCTTGGACTCCCTCTATAGTATTATCAACAAGAAGAATGTCATCAGCAAAAAGCATACACCAAGGTACATCTTCTTGTAAATGCTTAGTAAGAACATCCATAACTAAAGCAAAAAGATAAGGGCTTAAAGCTGATCTTTGATGTAATCCAACTAAAATAGGAAAATATTTTGTCAATCCTCCTTATGTTTGGACACAAGTAACAGCTCTAGTATAAATATCCTTAATGACTTGAATATAACCAATATTAACTCCTTTCTATTCTAGAACTCTCCAAAGAATATCTCTTGAAACTTTATCATAAGCTTTCTCTAAATCAATAAATATCATATGTAGATCCTCCTTACTTTCTCTATACTTCTCCATCAAACCTCTTAACAAATGTATAACATCCATAGTAGATCTACTTGGCATGAAACCAAACTGATTGTGAGAAACTTTTGTATCACATCATAACCTATTCTCAATTACTCTCTCCCATAATTTTAATGTATGACACATTAACTTAATTCCTCTATAATTTGCACACTCTTGTGCATCACCTTCATTCTTAAATATAGGAACCAACAAACTCTTCCTCCACTCATCTGGCATATTTTTAGCCTTTAAAATAACATTAAAAAGATTTGTAAGCCAAGAAATTCCTTGGTCTCCTAAACATTTCCACACTTCTATTGGAATATCATCAGGTCCTACTGTTTTTCCACATTTTATTTTCTTTAAAGCTTCTCTAACTTCAGATTTACTAATATGATGATAAAAATAAAATTCTCTATTTAATTATTTGTTAAAATCACTTTATCTTCATTGAAAAGTTTATCAATATCTCATCCATATTTTCAATATCTATTTTAAGAATTTTATTTTCTCCTTAATCACATAATAATCTTTACTTCTCATCTCTTTGGTTCTAACTTGTACATACATCTTTCACCTTCTTTGGTTCATCTATTGTATAAATCTCTAAAGTAAGATTTTTTTTTTGCATCATATGTGCTTTCTTAGATCTCTACAAACCCACTTTATATCTTTCTCAATTCTAAATTTTTACATAAACCAAGTTTTATAATGTTCTTATTTCTTATCTTTTTCTTGTTCACTCTCTCCACCACCAACTATTTTTTATTAAAGAAATTTTTCTTTTATTCTCAAATATTTTTAAACTTGCTTAATTTCACTTTTACTTTTCTCAATAACATTAGCTTTCTTATGACATCAAATTCTAGCTCTTGTAAATCTTAAAACTTTTATTTGTTTCAATATCAATCTAATCTTAAGACAATAATTTAATTTTTTTTTCCTCTTATAATCTTTCATCTTAAAATCTAAAACCTAACAATCAATTTTTATTAAACTTTCACTTTGAATGATCTTACAATCTTTTAAACTTATCTATTTTCTTTCAAGAAAATAATGTGTTTTCTTAATCTTAAATAAAGTAATTAGCAACTACAAAATCATAAGCTAAAGCAAAATCTAATAAATCATACCTTTTCATTAGTCACAAATCCTACCATTTATACTTTTTTTTAAATCTTACCACTCTAGACATGTCCATTTAATATATAAAAAATTTCTCTTCCACCAACTATAGGAAGAATCACAAATGTTCTAAAATTGTGATCAAATATAAATTGAATAGTGGATCACATCTAATTTTAAAATCCAAAATAAAAGAAAAACAAAATAGAAAGAAATCAAGAGAGAGATAACAAGTCATTATAACTCACATGAAAGCTACAATAATAAGGACTTATAGCACCATAAAATAATAAGCTAAGAAACAAACATAAAAGCACAAAGATTTTCTTAGTATGTAAATAGAAATCTTGGCATATAATTATTCTAAATCAAACATACAATAAAATAGTATCCTAAAATGTATAAACCACAATAATTCAAAATCTTATATAACATAAAATTAACTAAAATTCAAATCAATCTTAATTTCAAAGACTCATCAAAAGCATATTCCATTAGCCGATCATTAAGATTAATAAATTGTTGAGATATTTAACAACTCTAACATAATTGTTCACTTCCTAAATCCATGAATTATTACACTTGTCTGAAGGAAAATATCATTGAAAACCACTAAATAGATAAGTTTATAATGCATTATATTTTTCAAATAAGACATATTTTTTTGAAAATTATGTACAATCAATTTAGATGATAAAAAAAATGTAAAAGAATTCAAGACACTAATTAATAATTCATGACATAAAATCATCAACTACATTAAAACTAAATTAATACTAAAATTTTATTATTTTTAACTGAGCATCAATCACATTTCATGCATGATTGTTTATATTTTTTTTTTTCAACAAATTTTCATGATATTGATGAAACCTTATTGCATTGTTTGAGTTTGACATCCATTATTCACATCCATTAATTTTCAACATGGAAAATCATTTTATCTATATATCAAATCCCTAATAGCTTGCATGCCATATATCAAACAACATATCTTTTCCCTTTAGTTTGATAATAATCTCTTTGAATTGATCTATCTTTTCCTTGATTTACAAAACAATAAAATAAAAAATCTTTGGACATAATATTACTATACAGAATAAATAATCTAAATTAACTTGGTTCATTATGATTAATAGCTTAACAAGTAATAAAGCATGTCAACTTCAAAAGAAAACCATCATAAAAGATGGAGACATTATTTATGAAGGTGTTCTATCCAAAATAAATTCATACCTCATATTTCTAAAACAAATAAAGAATAGGTGGGAATATCATAAACCCCATATTTTTTTTTTTTTTATCATCTAGTAGATAATTATTGTCTCCAAGCATCGATTGGATTATATTTCATATAAGCCCAAGAATATCTTTCTTTTCATTGGTATCTAGCTTATTTCATTCTTAAGTAAAGCTATCCAACATCCCTTAGGTTTTAGGAACAAACTCCATGTAGGTCTTGAAACCCCAATAGGTGAAAAATAAAATTAACTAATGAAAGGAGATGACTAAATTTAGAACCTCCTTACCACTAGCTTGGTGAGGCTAGGTTCATCTTATAATTAGAAAAATAAATCCTTTTGCAAAATAACACTTTTCCAAAAAAAAAGACAATTTTTAAAATTCACATAACTAAAGATTTTGCACAAAATTCATAAGAAGTTTTAAATAACTCAAAACCTCACATAAAACTTAGGCATTAAATCAAGACAATTAAAAGATTAAGCAACCCCTTAGCTGAATATTGTATGTTTAACATCATTCATTCATATTACTTCACTTTTGCTAAGAGAGGGTTTCCATCTTTGCACGATAGGGGAAGAGTTGACCTTTGAGGATCCCCTCTATGATAGAAAATACCTCTTTCCTGCTGATTTATCCCATAATCATTTTTCATTATGCATTTAGGTATAAGAAATCTTTTGGCCTAAGTCAAAATGAAGTAACAAATAAAATTTTGAAAATATTTCTCATTAGATTAAGTCGTTAGTCACACCACTCATGCTCTAGTCTCTTAGGGAGTGGGTTTAAGGACTTTAGTCTCTTTCAAAAAAAAAAATAACACTACTAATCTTGCTAAAATTATATAACTTGCCTACATGGGCTTAAAGCATAGGAGGAGTTAGTTTGTCACTCTAGCGATTATAAGTCTAACAGTTGGGTGGTTTACTCTCTCTTATGGAGATAAATCATATACCCATCTTCGCTTAGATTTAGGAGTGCTTTAGCTCTTACTAAAGCTCCCCTAGATTTAGGATCTAAGGTAACTACTTTCTTCAAGCTACAAGCATAAATTCTCACCTCTTAGGCATTCCCTTAACTTTGTGTTGGTAGATTATAAGCCCTAGTAATCTAATAAAATTTCAACTCAAAATAAAATAATACTCCTCACTTTCAAAATTATAAAGCCCAACCATAGGATAGATTGGAACGCTCACTATGCTTCCTAATATCATGAGCATTCCCTACCTTTTCCCTTTGGCTTCCAATAATAAGTCTTCTCCTTGATCTTTCCCATTTGATTTTCTAATATAGCGAATTTATTGATAGTCTATCCTTGAAATCTTTGGAAATAATAATTACATATTTTAATCGAGAGTATTCCTAAAGAATTTACCTTCTTTAGGATGTAATTGCCTACGAAGGCTTGCCTCCATAGAAAATTTTAGAACTTCGGTTTAATATAAACCCTACTTTATTCATCCATCTAAAGTAGGAGAAAAATCTCTAGCATATTTGAAGACCCACCATCATGCCTTAGGAGTTCTTATTAGGTGATTAGGTCCATTGAAGGGTAATACCTCTATCTTTGAGATAGTATATCATATCTCAATGTCATACCCGATCCACCCTTAGATCTACATGGTGTCCCCATATACATATCTAAAATAAACACCACATAAAAATATAAATATTTTAAATGATCAGTTGAACTCCATAAATTAGTTTTAATAACATTGATTTTTTTTTTTTTGCAACCATCTTATAAACAACCATCACAATAAAAGCTTTAGTAGTAATCATGGTTAACAAAGAGTCCAAATGAGAAGTGAAACTTTAATGTTTGGATTGATAAAAAAAACAATAGTATGGATCATATTTTGGGTTACCAAAACATGATAATGATAGTTCATAATCTTTTGTGATGAAATATTTTCCTTATTCATAGTAGTTAACACCATCACTAGTTTGTGAATTAGTGCTATATGATTAGGAGATCAACGATATGCCCAAGATATATATATGACATTGCAAGAAAAATCAAGTGAAGAGCACCACCATTGGCTGAAGTTGAGGCTAAAAGAGAACTCAACAAAAAAAGACTATGAAAGAGGAGCTTGAGGGATGAGTAACCACTCATAATAGTCCATGATTACGTGTTATTAATTAAATAGTAATAATGAGAGGTTTGTTCTATAATTTATAATTTTGGCACTAAAATTATTATCACATTATCATAAACTCTCTAATTAGAGTCATGACTTTCTACATTAAATACTTATCTTTTGTAACTATCTTTCTTTATTAGATAAAGAGACATTAAAAAGGAATAGATGGTAATCATTTTTATTCTGAGCCGTTCAATTAAAATCTTAAAGAGACTATGCTCGTCTCACGAGAGAAATTAGAGTTCTATATGATTAGGTGATTAATAGATTTGATATGATGGCATGGAGAGAAATAAAAAAGATTTTTAATTTGAAAGAGGACTACATAGAGAATCTAATATGTTGAGAAGAATAATTCAAGCAAGGGGCATTGCTAATTATAAAAGCTAAGGCAAAGAGAAAAATCTAAAAAAAAAACTTTAAAAGAAGAGCTTGAGAGATGAGCGAGTCCTCATAATAGATTATGACAATTTGTTATTTCTTGAGTAATAATGTTAGACAACTTAGCACTATAGTCTATAATTTTGGCTTTGAATTTGACATCACATTCTCTTAAATTCTCTAATCGAATCATGATATTGTAAATTACATGCTTATCTTCTATAACCATCATTTTCTTTCTATATAAAGAGATGACAATAAGGAATAGAAGTTAATTATTATTTTTGCGAGCCTTAGAGTTTGTTTGGGATAAATGCAACTTTTTATAAAGATGGTTGTAAAGGTATTGCGTGAAAAGTAACTTTTTTGAAGTTATGGGTAATACACAAATTTGATACAAATTTTAAGAAAAAAAATTAGACAGTAGCTTTCTAATAGCTGCCATATTTTAATAGCTTTGATTTTCATAAGTAATTTTTCACCATAAAATTTTTTTAAAAATAACCAAAAAAACTAATAGTCAAACACAGCTATATTCCCTTAACTCTTTTAGAAAAGTACAAAACTACAGAGTTTATAGAGGCATAAGAGAGAAAGAGATATATTGGATTTAGAGAGCTAGAAATAGGGAGAAATCAAGAATGTGTCATCATCTTTCTTATATTTTGTTTAATTCTCTTATTAATAAACTTTATGTTTTTCTTACTTTAAAATTAATAGTTCATATTAATATTAATAGTCTATCTTTATAATATCTCCTTAAGATGTTTGTTGGATCTCTTTCTTGTATCCTATCGTACTACTTTCCTAATATGATTCAAAATATGAGAATCTTAGGTCTTTAGAAAGATTATCAATCCCTTCATGCTAAAGTCCAAATAAACATTGATAATAGTAATGATTTTATCAATGATGAGAATCTTGGTGCATGGTTAGTTCAACTTGAAACTTTCTTTATTCTTTACAGTATGCTTTCCAAGAAAATGTTTCTTTTGTTTGTTTTAAGCTCAATAGATATTCCTTGACTTGGTGGAATTCTCATGCAAAATGAGAATTAAAATTGTATCTAGAATAACTAAAGAAGGTGATCTATCTTATGGGTTATGAAGAATAAAGATTAAAAAAGATACATGTGTTGTGCTAGTGATTTGAACAAACTATGTAATATTACATAGCAAACCTAAGAAGTAAAGCCCCAAAGATTAGTTCATTGTTAGAAGACATCTCAAGTTAACAAAGTACTAAAGGATTGTATTATATCATCTCTAATAAAATTTTGTTCTTTATCATTAAAGATCTATATAAAAAAATCATGTATGTCATAATAGTTAAGAAAACAAATATGAATAATAAAATAAATCCTTTGTTAAGAAAAAAGGGGAGAATTTATGGTTGTTGAGAAAAAAGTTGAAATTAAAAAGTTTTAATAAAGGTTATTTATTTAACTATCTCTTCTTCAAAAAAAAAATTTCTACTATCATTAATGTTAGATATTCCAATATGTTGGAAATATCAAGAGACTTCATCCAAAGCTTTTTTTAAAGAAGTTCAAGAATGGTTTTAAAGAGAAAGAGGTGGATAAATATACAATTATAGAATATGAATAAGAGTTGAGATGGTGAACTAATTAGACTTGAGCCTTTACGTAAGTGTTGAAAGAAAGGACAATAGTGAATATGACATCAAAACCTAAAAAATATGTGGAACTATTTACCTTATAATCCAAATTAAGAAGTTAATTAATGCCATCTTTGAATTCATAAGTTAGAATAATATGTTCTCTCCCAATTTGATTAGAAGATTTGGCCTTAATATGAATCCTTATCCACTCATATGTATTGAAAAGGGCTTAAAGGCTAGGATACCTAAGTTAGGCGATAGTGTCACATTTTCCACCAATTAGAAGTGAATTTACCAAGTGTTACTTGAATTGGTACCTATTGACATCTACAATATCTTTGGAAACCCTTGTTTGAGGGATTGAGAAGTTGCCTTTTTATCAAAGAGCACTATAATAACATCTCTACAAGGATGATGTGAGCTACACCATAAATAAGACTAAGGGTAGTTAGCTTATGGATATTAAAATTATTAGATAAATGAAGGAGATCAAAAATGTATACTAATGTTTTATTTTCTTTTTTTGACATGAGAAGCATGGTAGACATGCTTAGGTAATCTTTTGAGATGAATCTATGAAGAGCAGAAAAGAAAAAAAAATCATTGTCCTTGGCATTTGATAACCAAGAGCGGACTACAACAATTGATAAACAAACACCAAAAGATTTTTTAAAAACCAAGAAGGTTACCTCTAAAAATAGTTATAAATCTTGAGATAAATGTTCTCTTAGACTCTACATGCCAAACATTAGGATATAAATAAAGGTGATTATCCATGATCATGAACTATGAATTACATGCGAGTTATATGAGATAAATATATAAGAAAGTTAATATGCAATTTTTTTATACTTATCACCAATATATTTGCAAATGATGAACAACAACAAAATTATCTTATTCCATATTTCTTCCTCGAAAAGGAGGTTAAGCAATGTGCTTGTTTTAGCCTTGCCAAATTTGTAAAATCACTTTAAGTTGACTTATGAATATGCTCTTAATGTGATTTTAATGCAAGAAGGGTGGTTTCTATCCTATTACTTAAAGCTTCTATACGGTGGAAACAAACTATTGAACATATGATAAGGGATTACTCATACCGCATCAAGTAGTGAAACACTGATGATATTACATATTCCATAAAATAAAACTATGATTTATCCAAACAGAAAATCACTTCAATGCCTCCAAACTTATATGAACAAGTAAGATACATGAAGTTATGGCATAATTACATTAAGTTAACTAATTAATCATTTGATATAAAAATGGAATGTATAACAAGATGGCATACATGCTTTGACAACCTTGACTCTATTAGCAGTAATGTGGCAATTAACATTGTTGACCCTCGGCTTCGTTTCTTATGCATGCAAGTAACCGATCCTGCTCGAGCTCTGAACCGTTCGCGCTCGGCTCCTCCCGATCCTCCACAAGCAACCGCAAAGGCTCGCACGATCTTCCCTCCCTCTCTTCATTCACGGTTGAGGCGAAAGCCAGCCAAGCAACCACTCCCACTCGCTCGCAATCCTCTAAACAGAAAACCAAGCTTGTTGGGATTTCCATCAACCGTGGGTTCCTCCAAACCGAAAAATCTCCCCTCCCATTCTTTCTCCTGGCGATGGCATGGATGCGATCCGGAGGGAGGAGAAAGGCAGCGCGCTGTCAAGCTGTGTGGATAAGCGATAAAGTGAGATCTTGAGTAAGAGAGCGGGGAGATATTGCAAATGCAGACCACGCGTTTGCGGTTGATCATTGTTCGATATGGCTGGTGTTGAGGTCTTATATCAGGTAACGATGGTTTAATGTCCCAGTTCCTCTTCTTCTTGCTTATTCTCTTTCCTATTCTCTCTACTCGGTCATGGAAGATAGCCGCTCATTACCAATTCTCCAAGGCACTTCTATCATGCGTGCTTCGCGACTTGAGATCACTTATTTTGGAAGTCTGGAGCTATCATTTGTGAAGAACAAAGCGAGAACTTTTAGTATGGGAATATGGGTTAAGTTGAGGTTGCTTGTCAAGATGCATGTAGTTTTGGATGAGACAATATTTTATCTGCCTTTATGGTGCAAAATTCATCCCTTCTTCATCGTCTTCTTACTTTATTGGACAGGATCAACTCAAGTAACTAGATTCAGAGTTGGTAATTTGGTGAAATTGCAAAATCACATCCTCAGGATTGATCTCTCTTTTGAAAAAAATTTCATAATACCTTCGGAGTAGGAATGGGATACAAGAGCTGTTGCTGGCGTGCCAACAGAGGAATCAATTTTCTCCACTGTACCCTATTCTGAAGATGAGCCGAATGGTCCAGTGTTGCATAGAAATACTCATGGAAGATCTTTGGAAATTTTCAGTTAAAGCCTTAAGTGATAAACCAGCTAAGGCATTCAAAGACTGGGAAGAATATTATTATCATCTACTAAGAAATCTATTAAAAAGAAAGAGTGAGATAAAAAATTTGTTAGCAAAGCAGATGGTCTATCTCAAAATCCGAGTGAAGCATGGGGATGATGAAGAGTAAGTTGAATGATCACATGATAATCGAAAATCATGTAGGGTTGATGGACATGAAAGTTTTTCTTCACCAAGTATTGGAATTCGGCTTCTACCATGGCATGGCAATCACTTAAGGACCACCGAGCACTGTAACCTATAATGTACTGATAGCTTGAATGTGTATGTGGAAATATATATATATATATATATATATATGCTTCTTTCTACAGGTTTCAAGACCCCGCTAATGACCATTAGGGCATAGTGGGTGCAAAGAGAGATATGGTATATCAGACCTTTTCATTACGCTCATTAGGGCATACCGAGTAAGCCAAAACTATTAGATGCAGCCTCCTCTGCTGAAATGCTGCCAAAATTTAGACTGAATTTTGGACTTGAATAAAAAAGGGCTTGAATGTGTATGGAATATTCTGTATTTGCTTTTATGCAGGTGATTGAAGGGTTCGTTATACTCATTGGGATGTAGGGAGATTGAAAGACGGTAGTGGTGTCTCAAGACACCGCTCGCTATGCTTATTAGGGTGTACCGAGTAGGCCAACATAGTTCTGATGTAGCCTCCTACGCGGGAATGACGTCAGAATACTGCTAAAATGCTACCGAAATTTCATCAAATTTCTGGGACTTAATAAAAAAAATGATTTAACATTATATTAAATATAAAATATAAAGTCCTAAAGAAATGAATTGGAAATTAAATAGAAATGAATTTGAAATTAAATATAAATAAACTTGAAATGAATTTGAAAGAGACTTGAGTACAAATAAAATTAAAAGTCATATTTCAAATAAGAAAATAGGGATCAAACTCAAGTGAACCTATAAAACTTGAAATAAACTTTAATTCCTTTGATACACATGAACCTAAACTCACAAAAGACTTAAGATAAATTTGAAGTCCAGTTATTAAATAAATAGGAAACTTGATCTAAAGTTGAGGATAATTTCATATTGGATTTGAAGTCTTTTTATGTGAACAAAACATATTTAATATCAAACGAAGTAAAGATCTCAATTGAATGTTAAATGACAAATGATTGGTGGTAAGTCTAAATATCCAATTCCAAATTGAGAATAAAGTGTGCAAGAAATTTAGTAGCTTTCTTATAAGCACAAATTGAATTAAGGAACTCATGATCATTCATGAATGTGGCCTTTAAAAGGATCATTTGAATCTTGCGCTTAAAGTCAAGTTTGAAGCATAAGAGATTTGTTGGCTATTTATTTTCAAAAGAAAATCGATGAGCTTCATAAGAGATTCTCACTAAAATTAAATAACTTATTAGCAAGTATGGATAAGACTTCTGAGGGAATAATTGACTCATATTTGAAACAAGCTTCAATTTGGATAAGCTTGCTTAAAAAAGTTATAATAGCTTGCTTGGGGAGAACAAAAATTGAATGTGATGACTAATGGAGGGTTATATGTTCATTAATAAGTCAAGCAAAGATGCAATATTTTGAATTGCAAATAGAAACTTAGTTCTGCTCCAATTCACCATCAAATCTGTAATTCTTTGTACAAGCAGACAAAAGGCGAGACTAAATTAAATGCTACACTAATTATGGAGCTTCCTTCAATCTAAAAATTAAGGAATTTCATCTTAATTATGATTTTAAAATCAATAACTTCATTAATTATATGAAATTATCTAAGCTAAAAAAGCCAGCATGTGCTCGGACATAGAGATTTAAAGTGCATATCCTAATATCTGAAAAGGTTACGTAGGCTAAGTTGGAATTAAATGAAAATATGAAATCAATCTCATAATTCAGAAATAAAAATTACCTATATTACCTAAATTATTAAATACCTACATGTGCCCCAACACTATGCTGAATGTCTAGATTAAAGAATTTGAGGATGCTGCGTGGGTTGCTTCCCGGTTTGGTCTTAGGATTGGGTTCGGGTTAACAAAACCTAAAAATATAATTATTATAAGGATTTCAACTTATTGAAATATGGGAAGGTAATTAATTTGATGGTAGATCGATCCTCTATTATTAAACCAATAGAGTTGACAAGATCACGAAACAATAAATTAAATGATCAAACAATACATCCACCTTGATGATGGTTATGTTGAATGAAGATTTCAACCGAGGGATACTACCATTAAAATATGCTTGCAAGCTCAAATTGAGTTAATCAAAATCAAATGTCAATCAATATAAAGTCTAATATTTTATTAAGCTATAAATGTTTAAATGAAATTCAATCTCTAAAAACTTAAAGCTAAAATCCAACCCACTTTCTATAATTATTTATTAAAGGTGACAAATTAAGAAAATTGTAGCTCACAAAAGAGCCAAATTCAAATTAAGTGTTCTACTATGTTTACTCTCAATCAATCTTATGCCACTAAGGATGTGGCTCGTGTCCTCTCGCATGGCTTGATCAAGGGTAGGCTACATATGATATAGTTATGAGTCCTCGATCCGGTGGTTCGCCAAATAGAACCATTATATTACGATCATAATCGTCTTGTATGCTCCCAATAATACGCCCTTTGAGTTGTGAATCATAGGGTATACTTGATAGGGCAAAAGCCCTCTATCAGCTAAGGTAGACTTAAGATTGTCTCCTTAGACAAACACCACCCTAGGTCTACAATGATTTCTTGGATGATGTAACCCATGTGTTGCTGATAAGGATCCTTCGGTTAGATTGGGTTGACTACCTCCTCTAAGTAAACTAGGGACCACGACAGCCCGGGATGATGGAACCATGCGATCTAGATTGGGTTCATTAAGTTAAAATGATGAATTTCATAATCTTAAATTTTAAACTCCACATGTTGCTACTATAAGCTACGCATTAAGTGATCTAACTACTAGCCTTAATCTAAAGTTCTCTCTCAACATTGGGAGAGGTAATTAACTATAGGGGCTTGCGCCTATAGGAAACCTGGAACTAGATCTAAAGTCCTCACCAAATAAGGGCAAAATCTAGGTATCTACTATTCCATCTACCTTCTAAAAATTACATCGACACTTAATTCAAACTCTCATTCATTGTGAGAGGTCGATGATGAATTTTTGAAGCCCACGAATTTCTGGCGACTCCATTGGGGATAGGTTTCTCTTTCATCTTTGACTAGTTGAATTTGATCTATAGTAGCAATAGAGCATAATAAAAAATTAAAAATTAAAATCAATCATCAATGAAATTAAATTTAAATCGTCTTCTCCTTATGTCCAATATGGTCATCATAAAGTTAGGTCGTGGAGCCCATATCCGCTTTGGCTAAAGTCATTATCAATATTGAGGATGTAGGAGCTACCGCTTCAATTTGGTATTGTAAACTTTCCGACCATCATCTGTAAAATAATCCTCTCACGAAGCACCTACATATTGTACACACCAGCCTATGCAGAGGAGGAGGACAACCAAAATGGCCACTATTGCTACCGAGGTTTGTCAAAAAAGAGTCTTTGTATTTGAAGGATTGTGTCATTCTAAGGTTCAGTCATACCTGTGAATGTGATCACTCTGCTAGTTTAACATTTGACACTAGAAAGGCATGATGCTGAAGCCTCCTCTTCTAGAGAAAAATTGAATAGAAGGCAAAGGATAAGATACACTAAACTGTGAGTCGAGCTGCTTGAATTGTCACCATGCGACCTTCTTACAACCAAGTGAGTATTTCTACCCCTATAATAAATTTAAAAATTTTTGAGATGGGTGAAAAGGAATAGCTCTACTTGTGATGTTAATCTATCTTTTTGGGCTTAACAGCTGTCAATTTCAACCCTTCTAAAGAAACAACATGAAACTTTATCTGTTCGAGCACATAGAGTCGTGAAGGTTGTAATGAAAAAGTCTAAAGAAGCCAAGTTAATAATCTAAATTATTGTCAGATTATGGGTGATCCATCCCATTAAAGATTGTTATGTCTTCAAAGATTGGCTAGAAAAGAAGTATCGATGAGGTGAATTTACATTATCTTATAGTGTTCAAGTCAACCTAAAAAGTGAGTCTACAAGGATGATTACATTCTCTTTCATATCATCCATTAAAGATAAAAAAGAAAGAAAAATCAATCGAAAAATGAGAAACTACAGTTTCTAAAAAGACTATAAAGATTTTGAAGCAACTTGAAGGGGTTTTGGTGTCAACTGGAATTCACTTCTTGAACCAATGATCGATCTGAAAATGGTGCCAAGATTGTATGCATCAACCTCCACGTCATCGATTCAGGCATCCCAATCTGACTCATTCCAAAGAGAAAAGCAAATGACACAAATTTTGATCTTTGAAAGAAACGATCAAACTAAATAAAATAAAGAAAAGAAGAAGAAGACTACAACTTAAAAGATTATTAACAATTTAGATGAATATCAACCAACCAAACAAAAGCCAGGACTTTATGCCTAAACTCCATATTGTTGAATTGGATGAAGAAGATAATGGTGAATTTTTCCCAGAGACAAGCCAAATTATTTATGTAATGTCGATGTCCCTCAACAAAAGTCACTCTAAGATGACAATGGTAGTCGAATGTAATCAACCCATCAAAATTCTTATCATAAAAGAAAGAAGAGCTTGAGGAGTTAACATCTAAATTTTGTCTAATGACTCAACAAGAAGATAATAGTTTAGATGAAGACTTATATTTTCTATATGGAGAAGAATCAGGCTCATCAACAACATCACATATGAAATGTATGAAGTTGAAAAGTGAGTTTAACTCTTTTGGTCAATCCTCAAAATAAAAAAATGAATTTGAAGAAACTATCTCTTCGAGGAATCTGATAAGTAAAGTGATTCAAGTTCATTGAGAAGTGGTAAAGTCTTACCACCACCATCAAAGAAAGGGAATTCAAATAAAGATGAAGACAAAAAATTAAAGTCTATGAAGATATCATCAAAATCTTAAAATAATGCTTAAATTAAGCAAAAAAAGATAGATTATAATATTCTATCACATCTGAGAAAGATTCTTGCACAATTAAGCATGTATGAGGCTCTCTTAATGTTAAAAGAGCTCTAAAAAACTTTGATACAGGCTCTCAAAGATCCGAAGAGTTATGAAGCTTACTTTGCCAAAAGAAATATATGACTAAATCATTGCAAACTCAAGATCTCCCAGTAATCACATTTTTTGAAGAAGACTTATGTTGGGAAATGGATCACAACCGTCCTCTATATGTTACCGTAGAAGTGATATCATCTTGATCAATCAATACTAATTGAGTTCTTCTATCAATCTTATGAGTCTAAAAGTATTAAGAGGAATATCACTTGATATCTAACATCTTGGGAGAGATAAGTTGATGGTTCATGGTTTCGGAGAAAGAGCAAAACTGGTCCTTTTATTCTCCCACTCAAGTTTTAAGATTTGTATACAGAAGTCAAGTTTCATGTAATCGAAACTGATACATTATTTATAGCTCTCTTAGGTCAACTATGGCTGCATGTGTATGGCATGGTCCCATCAACTATGCATCAGTGTATGAAGTACCTAAAAGATGTAGAAGAGTTTAGAATTCCTAGCAACCTACAACCATTCTCTGTCCACTAAGCAAATATTTATAAGGATGTAAAATATTTCATCCCTAAAGAGCCTAAGCCAACAGAGCCTCTTGAGGTAGTAGCATCCACTTCAGGGATTAAAAAGCAACTTCAAAAGGTGAAAGAGCAGAAGCAAAAAAGAAGAAAAAAAGGCAATGCTGACTCTCCCTAAAGCACTTGACTCTACACCTAAATTAAGAAGATCAGTTCCTCATCTAGGAAGTGACACACAAGAAAAAGAAAATATTTTTGTCAAACCTAAAGGAACTTATAAGCTTTCAAGAAAGGCAAAGTATAAAATAAGTGATTCTGATTTAGACTATGACTTTGAATCTATTTATAGAATTAGGGTTTAGAGGGTCGCATCAAGATGGATAGCTCACTTGGCAATGTTAGATGACTCCCTCAAAATTATACCCATCCCTTAGTAGTACTTCAAAGGAATCACTCCACTAAAAATACATAACATTAAAGAATTGATAACATTCTATATGTCACCATTGAGTGAGAGTGGTGGAACAGAAGCTTTATTTTATAAATCCGAGGAGTCTGAGCCTCACAATTTTGATCAGCTTACTCAACATGAAGATTCTGATGAGATGGTGCTAACGAGAATACCAATATACTATCCACTGAAATTATAAAGAATGGTGCATAAGATTGGAATTCATATTGGAACTACTAAACATAGAACTCAAAACTTTAACAGGATGTGGAACCAAAGAAATCCTCAAGCATCATGAAGAAGTGATAAGTTTGTCACTAAAGTTCTTGGGTTCATCCACAAATCTCATCAAAATAAAATTTTTTTCTAATATAATAGAAGTTGACATCGAAACTAATAGTGACGAAGAAGATGATCTCTATGAAATTCTTCTTAAAAATGATGAAGAAGTGGAAGCCAAGCTTGCACCTGAAGAACTCGAAGATGGTGGGCAAACAACTACTATGGATGAACTCAAAGAAATCAACCTAGGAGCTGAGGATGATCTCCGTTCAACTTTCGCCCCTTCTACCATATGAGAAAGTTGAAGAGCTAAAAGTACTACTTTGTAAATTCAGGGATTTCTTTGCTTGGACATATGCTAAAATGCCAAGCTTGTCCCCTGATGTGGCAATTCAAAAATTGGTAATCAAGCTAGAGACAACACCTATTAAACAAGCTCCGAAGTGAATGAGATTAGAAATCAAGAAGTGATCATTGAAACTAAAAGCTAATTAAAGTAGGATTCATAGCGAAGAAAAGTATCATGATTGGATAGTTAATATAGTGCCCGTGAAGGAAAAAAATGGTTAGATTCATATCTGTATCGACTTTCGGGATCTTAATAAAGCTTGCCCAAAGGATGACTTCCTGCTTGCTATATCAAAATTGTTGGTTGATAATACATCCAACTATGATATGTTTTCTTTTATGAATGGATCATCGAGATATAATCAGATTAAGATGGCACCTGAAGATGAAAGACATACATCGTTCAGAACACCTTTTGGCATCTATTGCTATGTAGTCATGCCTTTTAGTTTAAAGAATGCTGGAGCTACATACCAAAGAGCCATGACGCATATTTTTGATGAGTTGCTTCACCAGAAGGTGAAATGTTATGTTGATGATTTGGTGGTGAAGAGCTTAAATCGTAAAAATTATTTTTGAAGACTTGAGAATTGTATTGGAGAAAATCAGAAAATATGATCTTAAGATGAATCCTCTAAAATATGCATTCAAGGTGTCCTCTGGAAAATTTCTTAGGTACATTGTACGTCATAGAAGAATTGAGATCGATCCTACTAAAGTCAAGGCAATTATGGAAATGTCTTTGGAAGAGTTTGTCAACTCCATTCTTTACAAGGATAACTTGCATTCATCGTAATTTATATCAAACTTATCGACATCACAACCATTTGCAAAGTTAATGAAAAAGAATGCTCCATTCAAATGGAATAAGGAGTGCCAAGAAGCCTTCAATGGCATTAAAAGCTACCTTAAATTAAAAAATCCTTACTCCTAGGAAGCCCTCATTCTATATTGCATTAGGAGTCCCTTTGAGAATTATTGGCACAACACAATGAAGAAAGCAAAGAGAATATTTTTATTATATCAATCGAAGGTTGATACAAGCGAAATGAGATACGAGAGAGAAGTTTGGCATTGATCTTTGTAGTCTAAAAGCTCCATCATTATATGTTATCTCACAAAATTACTCCTATCTCAAGGATCGATCCAGAAGTACTTATGACAAGACTAGCATTTTATAGGTCGCTAAGATGGGTTATATTGTTTTTACAATTTGATATCACACGTTAAAGAAAAGGGGCAAATCTTAGTAGATTTTTTTGCTGCACATCCCATCCCTGCGGACTCTTCTCTTAATAATAATTTTCTAATGAGCAAATTATGCTCATTCATGAAAGAGAAAAATCACAAATTTAGAAAATATATTGTGATGGAGCCTCATCGATCAAACAAGTCCAACCTCTAAATTTTCCAAGGGCAAAAGCAGGAATCAACATCATCTTCATAACACCAAAGGGAGGAATAATGAGATGTTCATATGGGTTGACCAAGTCAAGAACTAATAACGAAGCTGAGTATGAAGCATTGGTAGCAGGTCTTGAAGAAGTTATTTTCATAAGCATTCAAAACTTGCATATGCTTGGTGATTCCCAACTTATTATAAATCAAGTATTGGGCATCTATAAAATCAATAAGCTTGAGTTAACTTTCTGTCACAAGAGAGTTCTTGAGCTTATAAAGAAAATACCAAATGTTACACTAACTAGAGTCTCTCGAGAATAGAAAAACAAATTGTTTAGCAAAATTAGCTAAAGAGATGGCAAGTATGAATGGTGATTATGTCATGATCGGAATATTTACGAAGTTTAAGAGTCAAGAAAATATCAATCCCACAGTACGTGATGAATGAGCATTGAATGTGACTCAAGTTGCTCTTCATTCTCCCCAAAATCAACAAGGAGTTATACCAAGAAAAGCTAAGCATGACATTGCTTTAGAAAAGCAATGGGATACCTTTATAGTAGAAGAGCCACATGATTGGAGGTAACCTTTCATCGACTACTTTAAAGAGGAAAAATTATCGAGTAATAAATTTTTGGCAGCTCAAATTGAGAAGAGAATGTTGTGCTATGCTTTCTTCAACAACACTTTGTATCGGAGATCCTTTAAACAAATATGGCTATGATGTTAGGTACAGATGAAGCTAGCAAAGTAATGGCTGAAATTTATGAAGGGCTTTGTGGTGTGCATCAGTCAGGTCTCATGATGGCAGTAAAGATCAAAAGGATGTGCTATTATTGGCTATCTGTGGTGAGAGATTGTATCAATCATGCAAAGAGGTGCCATGAATGTCACGCATTAAACATAATTCACCAACCCAACAAATTCATTACTCAACAATAACATCCCGGTCATTCAAATTATGGATGTAATTGACCGATCGATCCATCCATCGGGTCACCGCTTCATCTTAGTAGATCTCTAAGTGGTGAAGGTACCCCATTTAAAGAAGTCATTATTGATCGAAAGTGATCTACTTCTTCATGCATAATGTGGTCTATAGATTTGGCATGTCAAAATAATTTTCGAATGGCACAACTTCCAAAAGTACAAAGATTTATAGATTCATCGATCGACACAAAATTGATTGGTATATTCTTCAATATATAATCTAAGGACAAATGATTTGGAAGCTTTCCAAGACATTGATCAAGCTACTCAAGAAAATCCTTACTAAAAATAAAAGAGAATGACATACCAAACTAATAGCATTGTGGGCATATCAACTACCTACAAGACACCAACTAAAGCTACTCCCTATTAATTAGTATTTCGAACTGAAGCGGTTCTTCCGCTTGAAGTTGAATTTCCATCACTTCGAGTAACCATTCAATATAATCTAACTGAAGATCAAAATGTGCATTTGAGAATGAAGGAACTGATGCACTTGATAAAGTTAGATTGCAAGCTCATCAAAATCTAGAAGTTTATCGAGCAAAGATGCCAAGTGTTTTTAATCATATAATACAACCTCAAACATTCTAAGAAGGAGAATTGGTCTTGGTGCTGAGAAGACCAATTATTCCTAATTTAAGAATTGGTGACAAATTTGAGCCTAATTGGGAGGGCCCTTTATCATCGAGAAGGTGTATCAAGGAGGGGCATACCAACTCATTAACCTAAATGGTGAAAGACCAATGCTGCCAATCAATGGTCGATACCTGAAAAAGTACTATACATGATAATTATATTTTCGATGTACTTTAGAAATCCTCCTGCAAGACATGGGGCATTTTTTATATATTTATTTAGGTCGACATTGTGCTTCTTGAGATCTCTTAATAAATATATATAATCAAGAGAAAAGAAAGACAATCTTTGATAATAGATGATAACATTTCTTTTTTTAAGAAAGAGCACTATGAAAATTCCCTTGTTACACAGGGGATATTTTTTTAGATTATATATATATATATGAAATTAATATTATGTGTTAAGCTCTCTTAAGAGCAAATATATCAACTCAAATATTGATGTATTTGCTTAATTTCATCTTAAAATTCTTTCAAATATGTTTTAGAATTCCCCATGCAAGATAGGGGCATTTCTTTATTTTTATATGAGTTGACATCGTGCCATAAAACGAGATCCTTGAATATATTCTGATTCAGGTAGACATTGTACTTTGGGCCGAGATCCCCATTTGATTACTCTAATATCCTAGTAGTAAAGATACTTTAAGCTATCCTGAATAGTGAAAATGTATCTTTAAACACATAAGATGATTCTACAGTTGAAAGATTCATCTTTTGAACTTATAATAATTCTAAAAGTCAAGTGAGAGGATTTCAAATTTGTAAACTTTGATATTGTTAAGTTAGAAAAGCCGTTTCATAGCTCAAGTCTAAGACTCAAGTGTTTTCTAACTGTCGGACTCAATAAGCCCCAAATGTGGCCAGGTCGCTGACTGCTCTTCTCACTCAACAAGCCATAAGAAAAGGCCATAGAGATAGACCTCCGCAGCTCTTGTCAAAGTAACCTCAACATCCACCATAGCTTGGTGGTGTATCCGGTAATGGTGATGCTCCTGCTCTATAGCTCAAGCTCTCATATCATGCTCAGCCTACAAGTCCCACTTGCGATATCACGCCATGAGATCCCTCCACAACTCCTTGATCCCGAGTCACGACTAACTCAGAAGTGGCATCTATCAAACTCGATAGTGTCGAGCCTCTCACTCTTCTCAAACTCATCATGTGCTAGATCAGCCGCCTCCCTATGAAGCCTGACCTACTCCTGAAGCTCTACTAGTGAAGTGCTGGAACGAACGATACTGAGTAACCTCATCTGGTGGAGCAAAAACTCTACGTCTCTACAACGAGCCTCCTAGTACCGGAGAACCTACTCTTCCAAGCCAGTATGAGCTAGAAGATCCATAATAGTATTTATGTATGATGTAAAATAGTCTAGTGACTCTAGTGAGCCTGGAATAAGCCTAGAAATCACATCCCTCAAGAACATCAAACTATAATTTAGCATGCCCTTGTCACGTGGATCTAGTGTAGATGAATATGATCTCACTCATAACCCACATCGCAGCAATGAAACGAAAATAATCAAGATAAGATAAAAAGAAATATAAAGAAGTGTGAGTAAAATAAAAGAAGAGTGAATATGGTGAATCTGAGCCAAGATATCATAAGTGGCATAGTCCTGTGACCTTCACTATCCGTAAGCTGGCTATATGTTGGCTCGATAGAAACTCCACTAAGTATAAGGTCTCTCACCTCAGAAGTCTTCTTGAGACAGTGAACAGAGTAAGACTATGTAGAGAAAGGTGACTCCGTAAAGGAAGTAGAAAAATCTGAGGAAGTAGTATCAAAGGAAGGCACACTCGATAGCCCAACTCCAAAGTCCTCACCAGCATATATGGTACTAACTGACACCTCTTGCACCTCATCAGGAGTCAGAAGGCTTTGTGGAAGTGGACTCATAGACCAATCAACTAAAGGAGTTCCATCACCGACAACACCTACGTCTGTGAGCTAGTGAAGAAACCTTAGTATAGCTAAGCGCAGAATCCCAAGCTCTAACTCTACTGTGAGGAGTGGTATCCTCAACCTTGACCTGTTCGTCAACTGCTGCATCTATCATGAATCAAATTAAAATATTAGACATGCTAAATATATCAAATGATATAATAAAGAGAGATGACAGAAGTATTGAAAAAGAGAAAGATAGTGATTATATCTCTAGCACTGCTATCTCCTCCCGGTGATGACCAACGATGGGTCTTTTGACCTCGAGGACCTTCCAAAGACCTCACCCTCATATCTCTGGCACCACACCTGTGAAAGGACCAAAGGACGTATCGTGAGATGAGTATAACTGACCCCTGTGTGACTCTGTGGAAGAATTATCTGAAATTGAGAACCAATACCAAGTCTCAATAACTATAGCCAAACTACAGAAGTATCATCGTAGTGTGTCTTAAAGGGCACTGTCCTAGTCTTCCTGACACCTACTATCCCAAGGATGAATGGTCAGCTATCATGAGCGGTAGACTGAGAAAACCCAAACTATCGTGCAACACGATTGAGCTGATAGCCCTCAATGATAATTGACTGACCAAAGCTGTAACACAACCTGTCCGAAAGTTTTGAAATATCTTTTTTATAAAAAAAACCTGTAACACAACCCTTCTACAATTACCAGAAAGTAAAAGGCCTGAAGAACCTAGTCAAGTTAATAATCCAAATTACTCTCTATATCATCGAGTGATCAGCCATCCTATTGAAGATTGTTATGTCTTCAAAGATTGGCAAGAAAATAAGTATCGACGAGGTTAATTTATATTATCGATAGTGTTCAAGTCAACCCAAAAGAGAGTCTACAAGGATGATTACATTCTCTTAGTATAATCCATTAAAGACGAAAAGAAAGAAAAATCAATTGAAGAATGGGAAACTGCAGTTTCTAAAAAGACTATAAAGATGCTAAAGCAACTTGAAGGGGTTCCTCGTGTCAGCAGGAAATCACCTCTTAAACCAATGATTGATCTGAAAACGGTGCCGAGATAATAAGCTGCATATACATATTTTTTATATATTTATATATATTATATCTAAGCTTATTATTTACATAAATAACACCTAAATATTTAATATTACATCAAAAATATCATTATTATTAACTTTTTTTTTAATGTAAAAGGCACATTTTCATATATAAAAAATAATGTATTTATAAATATCAAAATTTATGTGGTAAAACATGAGAATTGTAAGGTATGTATGTAAACCATACATTTTTTATTATTTTGATTATTCCCAAAATGATAATTCTTCATAACATGAAGCAAATAATAATGAAATAAGAAGTATCTCTCTCAAAAGTTTAATTATGTCAAATATTTATATTTTATCTTTTTTTTTGAAAATAATGATGGATATTACTAAATAGAAGAGCACATCCTTCCATCTACAAACTGAAAGTGAGATTTAGATGATTATCATAACTATTGTGCAACCAATGAGAGAGTTCAAAAAATAAAATTCAAATATTTACATATCCAATATCTAAACTTTAATTATTACATATATACTAGTCTAATATTCAACTTTACATCAAAAATAGTATCATCCCTCAATTTTTAAAAAATAATATACATCATTTTAAATATAAAAAAATTATTAGATAAGTAAAGATCTAACCTTCATTATTTGATATGCAAAAGTAAAAGAATTGTGGGGTATGTATGTAAATCTTTTTTTTTTTTTTGCTTGTTTATTTTATAATATTTTTCTCTTCTTTATTTTTATGATTTTTTTTTAATTTTATTTGTACTATTACGTAATAAAATGATAATTTGTTTCTTATTTCAATCTGTTTGTTTACTGAGGAATTATTTCCTTCTTGGATGTGAGTTTTAAAAAATAGAATAATAAAACTTAAAAAAAAAAAATTAAAAATCTTCTAAAAAGATCATGAGATCCTCTTTTGTTCTTCCTCAATAAAGGTCTTGGTTCAAGTCGCATATAGGCATTGTGTGTGTGAGTTTGTGCTGAAATTCTCTCAAATATCTCAAAAATAGAGTAGCAGCAGTGATCACTGTGATAATTATTTTTAAAATACTCAATATATTTAATAATTAATTCATGTTTATATATATATATATATATATATATATATATATATATATATATATATATATATATATATATATATATAAAATTATAATAATAAAATAACCCCAAATCAACATTTAATAATCCTATCATAAATATTCACCCACACCATAAAACTAGTGGCCATGCATAATATTAAATTTGGTTGTTTACATACAAAGCAAATAATTCTTATATATCTTTTATATATATCTAACACTTAAACTTTAATATTTAAGTAAACATCACTTAAATCTTTAATATTACATTAAAAATATCATCATTATTTACTTTTCGAAGTGAAATAACCTTTTCATGAATAGAAAAAAAAATATATTTATAAATATCAAACTTAGGCATTAGATATAAAATGCATAAGAATCATGCGCTATGTATGCATATATTCTTAATAAATAGTATAAAACAAGCATTTTACTTGTTTTAAAAAATTTGAGTGCAATTCCAATTTTATTACTCAAAAAGAGAATTACAAAATGAACAATACTATAGGGACAGACAAGAAGAAGATATGGCACCTTATACCATTGTCAAAAAAAATTTAGAAATACAAAGAAAGAACTCCATTGTGGGGAGCAAAAAGAATTAAAAATTGTTGAAAAATTGCTACAAATTTTGCAAAAAAGAACTCATAGTGTAGCTGATAGTATCTCATCATAAGAGTTTGTTGTCACCAAGACTTCCTCCCAGCTTATCATGGGACATCCAATGGAAGAAAAATAAAAATCAAAACCATGAAAGTAGAAGCTGCTAGAGATATTAGAGAACAGATGTTTTCAGATAGCTGTACTCATCATTGTCAACAATAAAACCTTTAAAACAAGAGCTATGTAGAGTGAGATCCCATGAAGACAAAATTAGAGATTATAGACATTGAGGATTAAGTAAGATTATTTGTTAATATACAAGTAAGATTATTAATGTAGAGCTTAATATATCTCATCAAAATGTTCATAGGAGAGAGATGGATAAGTACTGGGATATGGAACTCACACAATGAAATTCATTAAATTATAGTTCTAATAATAGTTATGTTTAAATGTACAGATATTTGGTAAATGACCTTTTGGCAACAATGTTTTTTGTATAACTAGCTAGTCTTAGTTCAATGTAGAGCAAGTAATAAGCATTATTAATTTGATTATTAAACAAACTATAGTGAAATTTAACAAAAATTATAATCAATTAATTAATTTATATATATATTATATATATATATATATATATATAACATATGTAATCGATTATATATAAATGATAATCAATTTTAGTTAAATTCAGAAATATTAAAACTCAATCTGATTAAAACTTTATCAAGATATCATCAACTAATTTATTCTCCCTTTAACTATGCGCTTAAGCCTAACTTAACATTTGTTTGAGCTGTTCATCAACTAAGTTTAGGTGTTAGATATGTAAATGTATAAGAATTATGTGCTATGTATTAAATTTTCCAAAAAAAAAATATAATTTCTTGCAAAAATTTCTTATTTGAATTAATCTAGTTTGACATTTATGCTCTAAAATTTATAAATTATTAATAGTGCAACCACTAATGTTTGACCTCGTTATAAAATTTATTAGTGGGCTATTAATTTATTTCTCTTCCAACAAATATAATGTATCGAAATACTAAACTATTTGCCTATATACATTATTTTTTATATTTATCTTAATTAAATTAATCTAATTTATTTAAAAATAAATTTAATTCATGAAAGCATAGTTTAAGAAATTATCTAAGCCACCTAAATTTAGAGTTTATTAAGGCTGCATTTGGGGGATGATGTAGCAGTAGTGAAAATGCACTAATGTGTCATTGAAAGGCGCATTCTAATATTTCTTGAAGAATCTTGAAAAGTTGTTTATTCCATCTTAACCTACATCGATGACAATCAAAGTTGTGATTTAATTTTTATAAAATAAAAAATATTATATACTAATATATATCAATTTTTTCTACAGCAACTCCACTACTACTTGATCATATAGCAGCAACTGACCTAAACAAACCCTAAATTTGAAATAGCTTAAAAATGAATCTTCATAAATCACCTAAAAAATAGTTTTAACTCAATCCTTCATATTAAATGTTGAATTATCAATTAAGGATATTAATTAAAAAAATCAGTAACTAACCTAGCTAGAGTGCTTATCAAATGAAGATGAGGTCTAGTAAAAAAAATATAAGTTGGAAAAGGCATTTACCCTTCATTTAAAATTACTCAAAATTCTTGATTGAAATAATTTTTTATCTAAGAAATTTTTTATATATCAAATTAAGATAGAATTAACATTACATGATTAATTTATTATCCAACATATATTTGGGAAAAAAATATTTGATCAATATATGTTAATTAAAATTTTAATCAACATGGATCTCTAAAGCTCTAAATTTTCCTTAAAATGAAAAGACATTTACGTATTATACCACATAATTCTTATATATTTATATATCTAACAACCAATTTTTCATACAAAAAATAAAGAAATATTTATAAATTTTAAGGTGATAATTTAATAATTTTTAAAAATCTAAAATCAGTTAACTTGTTAATTTCTTTAATTATAAATTATTTGTTTAACATTGATCACTTCAATGAAATTAGAATTAAGTCATATTGAACTCATTAAATTTTGTTCATTAATCTAATCATTTGAATTATAAAAAATATAAATATTTGAGATTATTTGGTCTCTTAATTATTATCATGAAGATTTGAATAAGACATTAAATATTTGATTTGGGCCAGTATAGATTCAGAATGAATTAATTTTGGTATAACAAGTTCATATTATTTAAACATTTAGTTTAATTAATACTTTGTTAAAATAAAAATTTTAACAGTTCTAAATTATTTAACACCATTGCTAACTATCTATTGTATTATGTAGAGTTTCAAAGGCTTCCCCAATATTTTTAAAGTTTTCAAAATATTTTAGATAATTCTAGAAACTTCTTGATTATACTCAAAGCAGCTGAAGGTTTTACATAATTCTAAAAACTTTTAAAATATTACTCGAACTTTCAAAGCCTTCTAGAATCTTTCAACTGAGTATAAGCTTATGCAAAATCTTTCGAGCCTTGAGACTCCACTTTAATATGATTCTAAGATAATTTCTTGATCATATTTATCATATGAGGCCCAAGATATCATTGCTCACTTCTTGACATTTCATATGACTGAAAGCTCTCATCTTCCACCTTAGAATCCATGGAAGCCAAAAGGAAAGATAAGAAGTTCCAGCCCTTCCAGCTCCACTATTACAACTTCATCCAATGCTAAGGGTGTCAAATAAAAAATTGATCCAATAATAACCCATCATAATTTTTTTTGGTGAGTTGGTTTGATGATTATTTTATTTAATATTTTGAGTTGATTGAGTTGACCTCCAACTAAATTTCGATTTTGATCCCAGTCTAATTTGACTCGAAATTGACCAATTTTTTTACCCATAAACTCGAATTTGACCTAAAATGCATAAATAAATAGATCATTTGGGTCTCTTGTTCAGATTAATCGAGTTGAAAGCAAGTCGGAGTCAGATTAAGATTTCTGACTCATCAAATAAATAAGTTGAGTTCAAACCTATTTGGGTTAGATCAAATTCGGATCGGCGAGTCGGATCAGACATAAATCTGAGCCGAATTGACAGCCCTAACCAACACTACTGGATATATGCCAAATATATATATACACACACAAATACACCTTAGTTAGACGTCAGTATACTTATCATTTATGTTTACTTTTTGATAAAAAAATTATTAGAAACAAAGAATAAAAAGTAAGTCGACCAAGATAAATATTAAAATGTAACAGTTAGTACTTAGTAATAAAATAAGGAGGCTGAAATAGAAGACGTGAACGTCATTCGAAAAAGGCATTGGGCCAATTGCTATATATTATGCATACTGATACAGCTACACTCCAAATTTTTCTATAAATAAAAATTAATGCAGAAAGATATATCAGAATTCATAAGAATGATTTTTTCGATCAGACTGGCTATATTAAGTCGAATAATGGTGACCGCATATTTTTAATTTATTAATCTCTTTCTGTTTAAACAATTAATTAATTTTATTGATTTATATCTTATTGTTTAAGACAAAATTAATATCTCTAGAAACATTTAGAAAATAACATTCGTTGACCTGCACGTTAATGTCAAGCTATGTTTAATTGGTACTTAAAACCCAATGGCCCTTGCAATGCTAGTTGTAATTAAGAAAAGATAAATTTGTGGCTTGTTTTCCCTCTGTGTGATTATTTGTTTTATTTTTTAATGAAATAACTTCTTTATAATAAAATCTATTAGCATGCCATAGTACATAAAAAAAAATTAATATTCGACCATTTTAAAAGTTTTTAATACTACCAATTATTTTATCTCTCTCTCTCTCTCTCTCTCTTTATATATATATATATATATATATATATATGTAATTTTTTTGTAATGTGTAGAAAGACATAAAATAAGCCCTCTATGAAACACTCTCTTTAGGAACCTTAGATTTATCCCCAAAATTTAGCGAGATTTAGAGAAGAATCTTTGGAAGTACTCTTTTAAGTGAGATTCTCTCTTACTCTTGTTTTTTATGATCCTTTGGTTTGTGATAAACTTCTTGTTGACCTCACTTTTTGTGAGGTTAAACACATACTCTCCTCTTTAATTATTAGAATCTTATCTTAGAAATAAGATTCACACAACATAAAATCTTAAGATACTCTTAGTCACTAAGGTGACACCAAAGTCAAACCAAATTGACTTAAGCACTAGGTTGGATGCATTAGGCTAGTGGGTCCCACTTAGCCCCTTCTAGCCCAAATGAACTTAGACATCCTCATTCCAAAATTACATCAAAACAAATAAACTCTATGACTAAACCTAATCCAATTGAATTAGGCCTAATCCAATTGGTCTCTAATTAAACTAATTAGACCACTTGACACAATTCACCCATTTGGCCCATTTAGGCCATCTTAGCTCAACTCAAATCAAAATCAATCCAAATTAATCAACCCTAAAACTTCTAAAGCACCAACCACATCCAATTGAAGCCTAGTTAAAACCCAACTTAATTAATTGTTAAGACTTAATGTGTCCAATGCAAACTAAACTCTAATCAAATGAAATTGATCATTCTCAAAGCTTTAGAAATGTTAATCAAACACATTTGAAACCATATGAGGGCTCAATTTGATTCATTATTTATAGCCCAACTATTTACTCAAGGAAGAGACAAAGCACATGAACCAAAACTTGATTCACCAACCATGAGGTTTTAATTACAAGCTACTATCATTGTTAGATATTCCGTTAGAGGAAAAATCAAGAGACTTCATCCAAAGCTTTTTTAAGAAGTTCAAGAAGGGTTTTCAAAGAAAGAGGTGGATAAATATATAATTATAGAATATGAATAAGAGTTAAGATGGTGAACAAATTAGACTTGAGCCTTTTACGTAAGTGTTGAAGGGACAATAGTTGAATATGACATCAAAACCTAAGAAATATGAGGAACAATTTACCTTATAATCCAAATTAAGGTGTTAATTAATGCCATCTTTGGATTCATAAGTTAGAATAATATGTTCTCTCCAAATTTCATCAAAATATTTGGCCTTCATATGAATCATTATCCGCTTATATGTATTAAAAAGGGCGTAAAGACTAGGATAGCTAAGATAGACTCATAGTGTCACATTTCCCACCAAGTGTTACTCGAAGTGGTACCTATTGGCATCTACAATATCTTTGGAAACCCATGTTTGAGGGATTGAGAAGTTGCCTTTTTTTTTATCAAAGAGCACTATAATAACATCTCTATGATGTGAGCTAGACCATCAATAAGACTAAGGGTTGTTAGCTTATGGATATTAAGATTATTAGATAAATGAAGGGGATCATAAATGTATAATGTTTTATTTTCTTTTTATTTGACATGAGAAGCATGATAGGAATGCTTAGGTAATTTATTGAGATGAATCTATGAAGAGTAGAAAAGAAAAAAAAAATTAAATAATCATTGTCCTTGGCATTTGATAACCAATAGCTAGGACTACAACAATTAATAAACAATCACCAAAAGATTTTTAAAACCAAGAAGGTTATCTCTAAAATAGTTATAAAGCATGAGATAAATGTTCTCTTAGACTCATGCCAAACATTGGGATATAAATAAAGGTGATTATCCATGATCATAAAATATGAATTACATGTAGAGTTATATGAGCATTTAAATATACAAGAAAGTTAATATGTAATTTTTTATACTTGTATCACCAATATATTTTCTAATGAAGAACAACAACAAAAATTCTTATGCCATATTTCTTCTTTGAAAAAGGAGGTTAAGCAATCTTGTTTTAGCCTTACAAATTTGTAAAAATCATTTTAAGTTGACAAAGATGCTTATGAACATGCTCTTAATGCAATTTTATGCAAGAATGGTGGTTTCTATCATATTACTTAGAGCTTCTTTACGGTGGAAACAAACTATTGAACATTTGATAAGGGATTACTCATACCGCATCAAGTAGTGAAACACTAATGATATTACATACTCCATAAAAACTATAATTTATCCGAACAAAAAATCACTTCAATGCCTCCAAACTTAGATGAACAAGTAAGTTACATGAAGTTATGGCATAATTACATTAAGTTAACTAATTAATCATTTGATATTAAAATGGAATGTATAACAAGATGGCATACATGCTTTGATAACCTTGACTCTATTAGTAATAGTGTGGCAATTAACATCAATATGATAAGTGCCTAAAGTTATACAAGTTTGATGAAAGCATTAAATTAGTTTTGGATGGCACTGAAGTGGAAAAATACACCATCAAAGAAGGTATTCTCTACAAAAGAAATCAACTTTATGCTCCTAGAAATGGTGAATGGGTGAGGTGGATAATAGAAATTCACACTTCAAGTTAGTGAACACTTTAGTGATAATGATGCTTCCTAAACTAGAATGGTATGTTTATTTGGCAAGAAAGCATTTAATATGGATAAATTTTACAAGGATACACTCATGCCCTGTAGCCTTCTAATAGAAACTATTTCTATACTTTCATTTGTTTGTGTTGACTTAAACATAGGAGAATATCTCCAAACTTTTGGGATGACTTTATATTGTATATCTGGATATATTCTTGAAGATGACAATATTATTAGCATATGAGGATATCACATTGAATATGAAGTTATTAGCATATGAGGATATCACATTGAATATGAAGTATCACATCTCTTTTCCTAAATATTTTTATACTTTTTTTAGTGAATCAAGCTTAATTATCTTCAATAAATTTTCTAATTTCGTGTCTCTTTTCAAAAATCATTATAGTCAATGATGGATATTACTCAAAATAGGCGCATATATTTTTGTTAGTTGACCTCCACATAAATTCCATAAGTCAAATCAAACAAAGATGGCGAAATTGATGAAATACGGATGTGACCCTGCTTGGATTGAAGTTGAAACGACTAGACTATCATCAAAATTAATTGGAATGCATTATGATCGCCAAACAGACAATGTCAATGCATTCAAAATATCAAAATTGATTTAAAGAGACTCACCGTGTTGTCTAACGATCACCTAATGTAAGAAACAAGCTGTAAAAATGATTTCACGCACGTTAGAATCAAGAGATCTTGATGTCATCCAAATGCGCTTCGTTGCAAAATTGATTTTGCTGATGTCACACACACACACATATATATATATATATATATATATATATATATATATAACTGAAAATAAAAAATAAAAAAATCATTCAAATCTCTGCAAAGCTAATCATGTCTCATCTATTTTTCTTCATCTATTCTCCATATCACATGGATTTGTGCAATTGTGCCCATGCTTGGTCTCGTTAAATTAAAAAAAAATTCTGAAGGGCTCATTAATAAGCTATTCTCCATTGCTCTTCATTGTACCACCTATTTTCACTAACTCCCAAAAAGTCTCAATGGTACCGCGCTCTACATTACCCCTTCAAACTTAACCCTCAACCAGCCTCTGGTTGTCTCGACACTCGGATCCGAGTATCAAGATTTGAGGAGAAGTGGGGCTTGACTAATCTTATTAGGAAGGTTTCCGAGTTTTCTTCTTAACTGCATGAAGAATTAAATTATTCAGATATAGAAGTGGACAAGGGAAGTGAATGAAAAATTAAAGAAGATGCTTTTCAAAAAGCATGGAAACTTACCCTTAAAATGTTTAATGAGGAAGCTAAGAAGATGAAATCTCAAAGAAAGCTACTGCAATCTTAGAAAAGACTTTGGAAGCTTTGAAGATTCAAGCAAACAACACACTGTGTGATTTAGGTATAATATCAAAAGAAATAAGTCAAGAAAGTCAAGTTTATCTCAAAGCATGCGGTCCCAATTCTGTTAAAGATACAATGGAAACTTTTGCTTATTCACCCCATAAGTTAAAATAAGCTTAAGCAATCCGTGAATTCTACCTTGGCATTCCTCATGGTGCATTTCTTGCAATTGATGGCTTACTTTACTTCATGCTGGCAGGAAGTATACCATTTCGGTTTGGTTTTATTCTTGGTAGTTCACTATTAGCCCTTAGCCAGTTTAAGATATTGGAGGAGCTAATGGACAACCTCCACGACTATTTTTGAAAGGGAAGACTGGTATTCCAAGACCTCATCACATTTAGAAGAGCATGATGAGTTTCCAAATCTGTTATGCTCATAGAGCTAGTAGGTTAAAAGACCACGGTCGCGATGTCACAAGACATCAGTTATTGTGCTCAGAAGAGCACTGGTGGAACCAAGGGTGATGGGGAGAGCAGTCATCATCCCTAGAGTTTTACTAAACTCTTAATACTATATAATATACTAATTATTCTCCTAGATTTTGCCACCTAGGCTGGGTGGTCCCCACCCTCTCTTTAATTGCAGTTCACGCCACTTCTGAAGGATGGCAGGTAGGCCAATTAGAATCTTAATATAGCTCCTATGCGATGTTAAGAGGTTGTCAAAATTGAACTTTAGTATAGCTCTTATTAGATCAACCGGTGAGAGCCCAAAAGAACTCAAATGAGGTTTATAATGAGTTTGAACACTCGCCAAAGAACATGCGGGGAAGATGTTAGGAGGCTGGCAAAATCAAACTCTATTATAGCTCTTATTAGATCAATTGGTGAGAGCCAAAAAGAACTCGAACGAGATTTATAATGAGTTTGAATGCTCGCCAAAGAATATAACTGAAAACTTTCAACAAATGTTAGGCCTATCTTAGAGGTTGAATTAAGTGAACAATAAAGATTAGACTTAAACATAAGCAGAACATGCATATAATATGCAAAAGATTAAAAACTCATCAATAAACATAAGCATTATCTACAAAAGACTTAAGGGCTATTTGGATGCCTGAAAAAGGAATGCAACATAAAGTGAACGTAATGTATTTTGATTGCTTTAAGTTGTTTGGTTGAAAACTTTACAAATACATGAGTTTGGTTTTTTTTTTTTGGTAACATATATGTAAGTAATTTTGAGGTTGTGAGGCGGTGGTGACGACCAATGTGGCGGCGGCAGCAATGACAGCGGTGGTGGGAGGTAGTGGTAGGCATCGGTTGGCGACAGCGATTGTTTGTGATCAATTATTGATGTATTTAGCAAATCGGGTGAATTCATCAAAATAACTCTTCTAATGTATTTTGAATATATTATATTACTTTGAAATTTTACTTTGCACCACAAACACAAAAAAGGTTAAAATCTCATGCATTTACTTTACTTTATACCCAAAATTCTTCAATGCAAACAGGCCCTTAGTGGCATACTTCTAAAGTGAAATTAGTATTATATGCAAGTCCAGGGACTCCTATGTCTATAATTGGACATTCCAAATCAAAAATTGAGAGATCAAATGCAAACAAAGATTCATTGCTTAAAATCACAAAATAAGTTAGAACAACATGCATCACTAAATCTCATTGTACAAGTGGATAGAATGCATTAGTAAATATTTTTAATAAAATATTTGCATGCATTACAAGATAATCTCATTATTGAAATTTGTGTAAAAGATATAAATAATATGACTTGCACATACTTGAAAGCAACTATACATTCAAACTCCAAGACTCGAAAACCCTTGCATATTTTGTGTATATGTCATCTCATAAAATAACTCTCAAAGTTATTATCAGTTGTATGAAAACTTCATAAGGCATAATTATGGCTTCAAGATAATGATAATCTTGATGGGAAACTTAATAATGAATATTTCATCTTAATTTTTTATACTATACTTGAAATATGATCGAGGATGCTATTGTGAAACATTATGGCAAAACACAAAAAAAGAATCATCATACAATTTTTTATCAGAGATTCTAGACATGAGATATGAGATGTGAGATATATTTTATAGGCAACTAAAAGTGGAGGTGTTAGGAGACAAAAATAATTCAAGATCAATGGATATGACAACAAAACAATAGTTGTAGTAATGATTGAGATAAGGTGCTACAAAGAGATGACTCTCTTAAGATAATACAAAAAATTATATTTCTAAATATGATATTATTTGATATGGAGCCTGATTTAGATCACTGAAATTTTTGAAAAGAGGAAAAAATAGAATTTTAACTCACTTTAGTAAATTATCTGATAGTTACATCAAAATAAACAAAAATAAATTTTTGGTAAAAAAAAAATAAAAAGGCATAGATGCTAAAAATATGACAAAGAAAAATTCATTTATTCTTTATAAATTTAAGTGGGAGAAGGAAAAGAACTTAGGTAAGAATGATCCTTGAGTTTTCTTGGATTGTCGCTCGATCACTATCTTAACACTAGCATCGAAACTTTGCTTCACCATCACTGTTGGATTGTTGCCATTTAATTAATGTCATCGTATCATTGTAATTTGACCACTTAACCTATCGCTACCCTACCACTAAAATATCACTGGATCAAATGAGTCCATACAAGAACATATCTTGGAAGATCATTACATTTGTTTCAAAACTTCAGGATCTCAACATTCTTTTTTATTCATCTCATTGCATATTGCATATGAGATCTTCGTATGAAATTAGAACGTAAAATCTATTTATTGCAAAAGTAAAATCGATTCTTGTACGCTAATTTTGACGTCTGTCAAAAGATACATATAAAAAATGATTTTAAAATAATTAAATTTCAGCTCAAAGGGATATACAACCATGGCACGAGTTCTCCTCTATCATGACACACATCTCGCATAATCCATACCCAATAATGTTATAAAAGTTATTAGTTTTATCATAGAAAGTGATCAAATCATATGAGCGTTTCAACGATATATATAATGAATCTAGACATAAGATTATTAATCAAATTATTTTAAGAATATAAATTTACAATTCATCAAATTAAAAAATAGTAAAAAATTACCATGAAATTTGCTTTTAGGCGTTAGAAATACATGAGTATAAAAATATTATTTTTTGTCTTAGTTGATAGATCAAAATTTGATGATCGAATTAATCATAATAATTTCAAGAAATTAAATGAGTTTAATTTTGTCTTATATTAAGCATTGGAATTAAAGTATTGTTGATCCTAATTATTATTTCATGTCTTGGAATAAATAAATAAAATGAAAAAAGAAAAAGAAAAAAAAAGACTTTTCAAGGGCTGTGATCTAATCCCCTTCTCTAAAGCATGAGCCCGATTCCCTCTTCCTCATGCGCAGATCATCGATCCCGCTCGTGACTTCCCTCTTCGTTCGGCCCTCGGTTCCATCTCCCTCAACAGCAAAGGAAACCGCAAACTGCAATGAACCGCACGATTCCTTTCTTCCCCTCATTCGACCCTGTCTTCAATCGAATCGCGAACAAAACAGCAAGGCCTCCTTCCAAAACTTGATGCACGATCTCCCCCTCTCAACGACAAGGAACCAGCCCTTCCTCTTTGGGTTCTCATTCGTTCGCCTGATCCCTTCAAACCGAAGGCTCCCATCCAATCCGAGAGGCATTCATTCGGTCTCCACACACAGATGCTCGCCGCTCTCATTCGTGCTTCATCCCGTAAGCTCTCTCTCTCTCTGTCTCTCTCTCTCTCTCTCTCTATCTCAAGTGTTCCGTCACATCACTCACTCTTTTACCACAAACTCCCTCGACTGATGCTAGGAATTCAGAATTTTTCATGTCCTGATTCATGAGAGCTCCCACTGATTATTCATCTTTCTGGAATGAACTTCGAACTTCTCTATTTTCCTTTTCATTGCAATCTTTACGACAAGTTCCTTCCCTAGAGTTTAGTATCATTTCAAGTTTTGCATCTTTTATTTTTCCTAGTGCCTCGGGAATTTCCAAACCATTTTCCAACCCATTTTCATCTTGAATCGCTTCTTGTTCAAGATTGTTTTTCACTAAAATGTGGGTCTCCTCATTTGTTTGAAATTCATCACTCTCATCCTTCTCCACTGCATTATCATTTTCTTCACTCTTGAATCTATATGCACTGTAGGAGTCTTGATGTTGCATGCTTCTTGGTCATTTTCATAGTTGTTGGACAGTTTAATTTCTTCATCTACTCCCTTTCCATCGAGAAAATATTACGTCCAGTCTGCGTAAACGCGGACTCAATCCATAACGATCGTGTCGGTATTTTTTCCCGTTTTAGCGGGCGATCGGGCGGACTGTAAAGGGATGGCGTATTCGACGCCGTTCGCTTTCCACCGCCCGTAAGCGTGGAATGCGGAGGAATTTAAAGAAATATATAGACGATTTAGGGTTTAGGGTGTATTTTTTCGTGCAGAAGAAATAGAAAATCTCATTTTCTTTTTAAAAGAATGAAGATGGAAGCGTTGAAAATAGCCAATTTAGGCGAGGATGTATTAAATAAAAATTCATCGATAATATTTCGTATAACGGTTTGTTAGTGATATTCTTGGTGCATCAAGAGAATATGTTCATTATCCATTAGAAGCAATTTGGATCTTTGTTTGGTTGAATTTTACTTTTAGTGTTATTTTCATATGTACTCTCTATACCTCTCTTGAGGTCTGAGCATTTAGGGACTTCTTTTTGAGTTTATTTTACTGTTTCTTGAGATTATGTTTAGGTTCAATGCAATTTGATGGTCTTGGATGATTTCTGTGTGTTTTTTTTCATCTGTACTCTCTACCTCTGGAGAATGAGCATTTAAACCTTTTCCTAGTTTATTTTGTCCGGTTCTTGAGATTATGTTCATTACATTCCAATGGAAGTAATTTGATGCTTAGATAATTTACGGTGGTTTTTTGTCTCTCTGTACCTCTGAGGTGAGCATTTGGACTTCTTTTCCAATTTATTTTGTTTTTTTGAGATTATGTTCATTACATTCCAATGTAAGCAATTTGGAATTTGGAATAATTTAGGAGTTTTTTGGTATCTGTACTCTCTGCCTCTCTTGAGTACAGTCATTTAGACTACTTTTTCAATTTATCTTGCCTTATTCTTGAGATTATATTTAGGGCATTCCAATGAAGCAATGGAGGCTTGGATGGTTTTATGGGGTATTTTGCATCGTACTCTGTACCTCTCTTGATACAGATCATTTAGAGTGACTTTTTCAATTTATTTTACAGTTCTTGAGATTATGTTCATTACATTCCAATGGAAGCATTTGGAGGCGGTTTGGATGGTTTGTTTTTTGCATCTGTACTCTGACTCTCTTGAGAGTCATCATTTATGACCTTTTTCACGTTTCTTTGGCATGGTTCACGAGTTTATGTTTAGGGCATTCCAATGGAAGCAATTTGAATTTGTTTGGATGGTTTAGGCGTATTTTTTTATATCTCTCTGTACCTCTCTTGAGGGTACAGATCATTTATGACCTTTTTTCTAGTTTATTTTGGCCTTCTTGGAGTAAATATGTTCATTACATTACATCATAAGCAGTTTGGAGGGTGATTAGTTATTTTTTATAAGTTTTTCTGTATCTGTACTCTCTGTACCTCTCTTGAGGGTATAGAATATTTAGGCCTTTTTTCCAGTTTATTTTGTCTGTTTATTGAGATTATGTTTAGGGCATTCCAATGGAAGCAATTTGAAAGCTGCTTGGATGGTTTCTGGGGGGTTTTGGCATCTACTCTCACCTCTCTTGAGTGATCTTTATGACCTTTATTTTATTTGTTTCTTGAGATTATGTTCATTGCATTCCTGGAAGCAATTTGATATTTGATGATTTACGGGTGGTTTTGCATCGTATTACTCACATATTTTTAGGCTGTTTGGCGGATGAATCGTCAATGGCGTGCGATGATGAAGTTGTGATGTCTAATGATCCAAATTTAGGGAAACTCCCTGGCACCACTATTCAGAATGAAACGGAGGTGTATGCACTGTACTGTGACTATGCACATCAAATTGGCTTTAGTGTTCGGAAGGACCATACTAGTTATTGGCCAAACTCTAAGAAATTAAAATCAAAAGATTTTCTATGTGCAAAAGCTGGTCGGAAGAAGTCTACCTGTCTAAATGGCTTAACAAAATTCCAGAAAGTTTATACAAGAAGCGGTTGTCCCATGATTAGATTCTGTTGATTTGGAAGAATTGGATGATTAAAAACATACAAAAGTCATAATCATTCTTTGGCGAGCCTGACTACATCTTCTCAGATCACACGGATGCATTAGCGATGAGAAGAATCGTGTTGAAGAATAATAATGAGAGGAGAATTAGAACAGGCATACATTATCTAGCGAGAAAGTTGGCGGCATAGAGAATATTAGATTCACAAAAGAGATGCTTTAATTTTATTGAGAGAGAAAAGATCGAGGATTGTGAATAATGACAATAAATTATACGATTGTTTAAGGAAAGCGGATGGGATGTTTGCATGGGATGTACAAGTTGATGAGTCGATTGCTTAGTAAGCTTTTTTTGGAGCAATGACATGTCTAGGATAGAATATGATTATTTTGGGGATGTGATAATTTTTGATACAAGCTATCGACTCAATAAATATAATCTTGTTTATGCCCCTCTTGTTGGAGTGAATCATCACTGGCAAAATTTATTATTTGGAGTAGCCTTTTTATTAGAAGAGACTGAGTCATTCTCATGGCTATTCTGAACATTTCTTCGGTTGATGAGTGACATACATCCTATAACAATATTCACTGATCAAGATCGGGCTATGGCGAGAGCTATCAAAATTGTATTGTCATACTCTTCATAGGTTATGCGATGACATATTTCAAAGAAAGCTCCTTCCAAGGTTCATTATTTTAATAATAATAAGAGAGTACAAGGACTATTTTATACATGCATGAGTAAGTGTGACTCGGAGGAAGAGTTTGAAGAAGTTTGGTCTGTCATGCTAGAAGAAGGCAATTTGCATGATCATGTTTGGCTGTCTGAGCTTTATAAGATTAGATCCAAGTGGTCCACTGAATTCATCAAGGACTCATTCTGCATGGGCATCTTATCAATGCAACATAGTGAGTCCACGAACAACGTATGTCACGAAATATCTAAACCAACAAGTTCGCTCACAGATTATTTCTTTGGGTTGGAAAAGGTTATGGAGATATGGCACCGGAATGAACATGACGAAGACTTCAAGTGTAATCATCGATTGTTCACATTGTTAAGACCGGTCAATTCTAAAATAAGGCTTATGTTTTTACAAGAAAGGTTTATACTATGTTTGAGGAGGAATTTTTCATGGAGTTGGAGGCCGAGTAAGTAACTCGGATAGACCATGGAGTATTTGGTAAGAAACTTAGAGAATACATCCAAAATATGGATTATGCATTTCGATAGGACTACCTAGATGTAACTTGTACTTGCAAAAAATTTGAATTGATGGGATTACTTTGTGCCTATATCGAGTTCTTAGTCGGGAAGATGTTGTGCATTCGGATAAGTATCTTCTCATGCGATGGTCTACCGAGCAAGAGGGATATTTACATTGATAGTGCATCTGAAAATTAAGAGATGTGCACAGATGGAAATGCTCGGACATTATTTTGGAATCACATAAGTCGATGCATATCAAATAAGCATCGTCGGAGCAAGGATAAGTGAGGACTATATGCTTGATCCTTAAAAAAACTATATGATGATGTCGACTTTAATAATGGAATTCTCCTCGGTGATAGCGGTTAAGAAGAAGAAATCAACCACAACAGACAAGGGAAAAGATATCTTAAAGGATCTAGTTAAGCAACGTCCAAAGGGTGTTTCCAACTCAAGGCTTAAGGGATATTGGGAGAGATCCAAGAAAGCCAAGAGTAATTTTCTATTTGTGTATTAGTTTTTAGAATTTTAAATATTACTGTTAATCTTCAAACCATTCTACTTTTGTTGTTGCAGAAACCAAAGTATATTTTGATAGTGTTACGAGCGTGTTTAGATCCGTTGCATCACCTTTCTTTGTTATGTAGTGATTTTTCGGAGGTATGCATAGAATATCACATCGATCGTAAGAAATCATCATTATCGATGTTCTATATCAGAATTCGAGCTCCACAATCAATCATTGGTGAAGGGTACACTCGATGATGGATATTATTTCAGGAAAATATTTTAATGCATGACATCATCTAGTTTTGTGTTCTTTGATTGTACAATATTTTCTGTAATACTTTAGAGTCCCTAAGATTACTCTCTTTAACTTAATAGACACACCAAGATATTTAGACTATATTTAGCTAGGGGATTTTCTCCCAGTTTTGTCTCTTTAAGCATTAGTTATTGAGTTAATCCCTCCAGGACCTTGTAATCATTGTAATAATAAATATGTGCATTACCAATAAAGCATTTGGAGGGTGACCGGTTATTTTTATAGGTTTTCATCGTACTCTATACCTCTCTTGAGGTGATATTTAGCCTTTTTTCCAGTTTAATTTGCCTGTTTATTGAGATTATATTTAGGGCATTCCAATGGAAGCAATTTGAAAGCTTCTTGGATGGTTTCTGGGGGGTATTTTACATCTGTATTCTCTGTACCACTCCTGAGGGTATAGATCATTTATGGTCTTTTTTTTTCCAATTTATTTTGCTTGATTCTTGAGATTATGTTTAAGGCATTCCAATGGAAGCAATTTGAAGGCTGTTTGGATGGTTTCGGATAAGTGTGTTTTGCATCTGTACCTCTCCTGAGGGTACAAATCATTTATGGCCTTTTTCTAGTTTATTTTGCCTGATCTTTGAGATAATGTTCATTACATTCTAGTTTCTGCAATTTGAAAGCTGTTTGGATGGTTTAGGGGTATTTGCATCTGTACTCCTATACCTCTCGAGAATTATATATTTTTTCCCAATTTATTTTGCGATTGAGATAATGTTCATTACATTCCAATGGAAGCAATTTAGAAATTTTGTTTGGATGGTTTAGGGTATTTTGCATCTGTACTCTGTACCTCTGGGAGGTCTGAGCATTTAGACTTCTTTTTTCCAGTTTATTTTACTGTTTCTTGAGATTATGTTACATTCAAATGTAAGCAATTTGGAGGCTATTTGGAGGGTTTTGGGGTTTTTTTGGCATGTACTCTGTACCTCTCTTGAGGTAATCATTTAGAGCCTACTTTTTTCAGTTATCTTGCCTTCTTCTTGAGATTATATTTAGGGCATTCCAATGGAAGCAATCTGGAGGCTATTTGTATGGTTTCTGAGAGGTATTTTGCATCTGTACTCTGTGTACCTCTCTTGAGGGTACTGATCATTTAGGGCTGACTTTTTTTAGTTTATTTTACCTAGTTCTCAAGATTATCTTCATTACATTCTAATGGAAGCATTTGGAGGCTGTTTGGATGGTTTTTGGGGGGTATTTTGCATCTGTACTCTCTATACCTCTGAATGTGGTGTTTATGGCCTTTTTCCAGTTTATTTTGCGATTCTTGAGATTATATTTAGGGCATTCCAATGGAAGTAATTTGAAGTTTGGATGGTTTGGATGGGTGTTTTGAATGCACCTCTCACGGTACAAGTCATTTATGGTGACAATATCTCTGGGTATACATATGTATAACTAACATAAGTTAACTAAATCTATTTGTATTAAATAGATATCTATAAGAAAGGATATCTAATTAATTTTTATTAGTATTAAGTTAGTTGGCAAATTTAATCTCATAATGTGGTGGTAAATTTAAAAAGCCTCTTAATCTATTGTATTTATATTATTCATTAATAATTATTATATAATTAAATGTTACAAGTTATCTCTTTCATTATAGTTATAAAAGAATTAAATTTTTCATATTGCAATGAGACAAAAAAATTACTATTTTTATAATAGATTGACTTATTTTGTTTGGGTTTCCTCTAAATAAATAGACAAGTCAATCTGATAAGGTTTAAGTCAATATTGAACTTCATTTCACTCGAGCATGAGCATCTAAGAATACATTTGAGTTAATTTTTTATTTTGCTTTCAAAATAAAAAAATAGCTAAACACAATCATAATCATATTTAACTATTAATATTTTAAATATTTAAAAAAAATCATCATAAAAATTTACTTTTAAAAATTAAAACTGTTAAAATATCATGATTATAAAAAAAATTAAAGTTTAAAATTTTTTTAAAAAAATTTACCCAACCACAATAATTTTACAATCAATATTTAAAAAAAAAAAGATAATCACCCCAAACAAACCCTAAATCGGTAGAAAAATTACATGAAAATCCTCATAACAATTTGCAATAACCCACACAAATGAAGCAATTACGGTTGACCATACCATTAATCGGTTCTAAAGACAAAATGACCATTAATCCCTAATTTAATTTTATGCATTAATTTTATGAATTACATTAATGAAGCAATAAATAAAGAGCCATGCATCACTCAAAATTAATAATAAAATATTTAGGCATTTAAAATATAAGTGATAATAATATTTTTAATGTGACATTTAAAATCTGAATATTATTTTTTAAAATAATAATATTTAGGCATTTTATATACCCTAAATATGTAAGACTAGTGGCAATGTTTATAAATCTCCCTAATAATAATTAAAATGAGATTATCTTGATTGTTGTATTGATGAAAAAAAAAAAATAAATATTATTGATGATACACATTCTATGAAAAATAAAATAAAAAATGATTTTAAATGCAGATTTCTTTCAAGAATATAGCCCCCAAAAAAACCAAATCCATAAGATAAAAAGATGATACCATAAAATAAACAAATAATAATAATAACAGTGAAATCAAACTATATGAAATGAGAGAAAAGAAGTAACAAAAAGCAGAGTAATATATCATCTCAGATCCATAAACGATCCATTCACTTCAACAAAAAATAGCTAAGTCTTCGAAGCCACCAAACCAATGCATTATACAAAAAACAAAGTTATGATCATCAAAATCATGATTATATATTTAAGCTCATGGAGTTAATGATTTCTAATGTCAACTATCAATTGTTTGACATCCGATCATTCTGACATTCAAAAGTCTAGATTCATATCTATTACATTATATTAATGTATTCTTCATTTTGGGAAAATTAATCTTTTGAGATTGAGTTATTAATGAATCATCTAAATCCTATATCAAACTAAATCCATAGTTCTCAGTTGGATTTTTAGGTCCCAAATAAAATAAGCGTGGCGAACTTCGACTAAATATATTCATCTTCTTAGGCGGTCATGGTGATGACTCCTTTGGGAGTTTGTGGATTCTTTGCCCATACTTGCGGTAAACATCCATGATGACATTGGCGGTTGACCCACTCACCATTTCGATTGACCATTTCGATTGACCATTTTATGCAGGTGATTGAAGGCTTCGTTATACTCATTGGGATGTAGGGAGATTGAAAGACGATAGTGGTGTCTCAAGACACCGCTATTCATTAGGGTGTGCAGTGAAACATAGTTACGATGTAGCCTCCTACGGGAATGACGGAATCTTGCTAAAATGCTACCAAAATTTCATCAAATTTCTAGGACTTAATAAAAAAAATGATTTAACAATATATTAAATATAAAATATAAAGTCCTAAAGAAATGAATTGGAAATTAAATAGAAATGAACTGGAAATTAAATAGAAATGAATTTGAAATTAAATATAAATAAACTTGAAATGAATTTGACAGAGACTTGAGTACAAATAAAATTAAAAGTCATATTTCAAATAAGAAAATAGGGATCAAACTCAAGTGAACCTATAAAACTTGAAATAAACTTTAATTCCTTTGATACACATGAACTAAACTCACAAAGACTTAAGATAAATTTGAAGTCGGTTATTAAATAAATAGGAAACTTGATCTAAAGTTGAGGATAATTTCATATTGGATTTAAAGTCTTTTATGTGAACAAAACATATTTAATATCAAAGCAGTAAAGATCTCAATTGAATGTTAAATGACAAATGATTGGTGTCTAAATATCCAATTCCAAATTGAGAATAAAGTGTGCAAGAAATTTAGTAGCTTTCTTATAAGCACAAATTGAATTAAGGAACTCATGATCATTCATGAATGTGGCCTTTAAAAGGATCATTTGGATCTTAGCTTAAGTCGGTTTGAAGCATAAGAGATTTGTTATGCTATTTTCAAGCTACGAGAAAATCGGATGAGCTTCATAAGAGATTCTCACTAAATTAAATAACTTATTAGTATGGATAAGACTTAGGGGAATAATTGACTCATATTTGAAACAAGCTTCAATTTGGATAAGCTTGCTTAAAAAAGTTATAATAGCTTGCTTGGGAGAACAAAAATTGAATGTGATGACTAATGGAGGGTTATATGTTCATTAATAAGTCAAGCAAAGATGCAATATTTTGAATTAGAAACTTAGTTACGCTCCAATTCATCGAATCTATAATTCTTTGTACAAGAAGACAGAAGGAGAGACTAAATTAAATGCTACACTAATTATGGAGCTTCCTTCAATCTAAAATTAAGAATTTCATCTTAATTATGATTTTAAAATCAATAATTTCATTAATTATATGAAATTATCTAAGCTAAAAAAGCCAGCATGTGCTTTGGACATAGAGATTTAAAGTGCATATCTAATATCGAAAGGTTAATGAGGCTAAGTTGGAATTAAATGAAAATATGAAATCAATCTCATAATTGAAATAAAATTACCTATATTACCTAAATTATTAAATACCTACATGTGCCCCAACACTATGTTGAGATATACAGATTAAAGCATTTGAGGATCTTTGCGTGCTTCCGGTTTGGTCTTAGGATTGGGTGGTTAACAAAAAAAATATAATTATAAGGATTTCAACTTATTGAAATATGGGAAGGTAATTTCATTTGACGGTAGATGATCCTCTATTATTAAACCAATAGAGTTGACAAGATCTGAAACAATAAATTAAATGATCAAACAATACATCCTTGATGATGGTTATGTTGAATGAAGATTTCAAGGAGGATACCTACCATCAAAATATGCTTGCAAGCTCAAATTGAGTTAATCAAAATCAAATGTCAATGAAATATAAAGTCTAATATTTTATTAAGCTATAAATGTTTAAATGAAATTCAATCTCTAAAACTTAAAGCTAAAATCCAACCCACTTTCTATAATTATTTATTAAAGGTGACAAATTAAAAAATTGTAGCTCACAAAGAGCCAAATTCAAATTAAGTGTTCTACTATATTTACTCTCAATCAATCTTTATGCCATTGGGGCGTGGCGTGTCCTCCCACTACATGGCGGTGGGTAGGCTACATATGATGTACTGAGTCCTTTGATCCGGTTCTGCCAAATAGAACCATTATATCACAATGGTAGCTTGTATGCTCCCAATGGCTCTCGCCCTTTGAGTTGTGAATCATAGGGTATACTTGATAGGGCAAAAGCCTCATCAACTAATGTAGACTTAAGATTATCTCCTTGGAACACCACCCTAGGTCTACAATGATTTCTTGGATGATGTAACCCATGTGTTGCGATAAGGATCCTTGATTGGGTGGGTTGACTACCTTCTACTAAGTAAACTAGGGACCACGGCGGGATATGGAACCATGCGATCTAGATTGGGGTCATCATTCCCCAACCATCCGCTTTAAGTTAAAATGATGAATTTCATAATCTTAAATTTTAAACTCCACATGTTGCTACTATAAGCTACGCATTAAGTGATCTAACTTCTAGCCTTAATCTAAAGTTCTCTCTCAACATTGGGAGAGGTAATTAACTATAGGCTTGCTTTATAGGAAACACGAACTAGATCTAAAGTCCTCACCAAATGAGGGCAAAATCTCAGGTAGTGTCTTATACTATTCCATCTACCTTCTAAAATTACATCGACACTTAATTCAAACTCTCATCATTGTGAGAGGTTGATGATGAATTTTGAAGCCAAATGGCGACTCCATTGGGGATAGGTTTCTCTTTTCATCTTTGACTAGTTGAATTTGAGCTATAGTAGCAATAGAGCATAATAAAAATTAAAAATTAAAATCAATCATCAATGAAATTAAATTTAAATCAGTCTTCTCCTTATGTCCAATATGGTCATCATAAAGTTAGGTCATGGAGCCCATATCCGTTTGGCTAAAGCTGTTATCAATATTGAGGATGTAGGAGCTACCATTCAATTTGGTATTGTAAACTTTCCAGCCATGACTATTGCAAATAATCCTCTGCCTTAAGCACCTACATAATGTACACACCGACTATCACGAGGAGGAGGACAACCAAAATGGCCACTATTGCTACCGAGGTTTGTCAAAAAAGAGTCTTTGTATTTGAAGGATTGTGTTATTCTAAGGTGTTGATCATGAAAAGAACCGTCACTGGGCAGAAAGTTTCAGTCATACCTGTGAATGCGATCACTCTGCTAGTTTAACATTTCGCACTAGAAAGGCATGATGCTGAAGCCTCCTCTTCTAGAGAAAAATTGAATAGAAGGCAAAGGATAAGATACACGAACTATGAGTCGTGATTCTTTTGAATTGTCGACCATGCGACTACCTTACAACCGAAGTGAGTATTTCACCCCATAATAAATTTAAAATTTTGAGATGGGTGAAAAGGACTAACCTACTAGTGATGTTAATCGATCTTTTTTGGGCTTAACGATCAACTTCAACCCTTCTAAAGAAACAACATGAAACTTTATTTGTTGAGCACATAGAGTCGTGAAGGTTGTAATGAAAAGTCTAAAGAAGCGTCAAGTTAATAATCTAAATTATTATTGTATCATTGGGTGATCACCATCCATTAAAGATTGTTATGTCTTCAAAGATTGGCTAGAAAAAGTATCGATGAGGTGAATTTACATTATCGATAGTGTTCAAGTCAACCTAAAAAGAGAGTCTACAAGGATGATTACATTCTCTTTAATATCATCCATTAAAGATAAAAAGAAAGAAAAATCAATCGAAAAATGAGAAACTACAGTTTCTAAAAAGACTATAAAGATTTTGAAGCAACTTGAAGGGGTTCTGGTGTCAAGCGGAATTCACTTCTTGAACCAATGATCGATCGAAAATGGTGCCAAGATTGTATGCATCAACCTCCACTCATTGACTCGAGGCATCCCAATCTGACTCATTCCAAAGAGAAAAGCAAATGACACAAATTTTACGGATCTTTGAAAGAAAGCCATCAAACTAAATAAAATAAAAAAAGAAGAAGAATACTACAACTTAAAAGATTATTAACAATTTAGATGAATATCATCACCAACCAAATAAGTTAGGCTTTGACTTTATGCCTAAACTCCATATTGTTGAATTGGATGAAGAAGATAATGGTGAATTTTTCCCAGTAGAGACAAGCCAAATTATTTATGTAATGTCGGATGTCCCTCAACACAAGTCACTCTAAGATGACAATGGTAGTGACGATGTAATCAACCCATCAAAATTCTTATTAGAAAAGAAAGAAGAGCTTGAGGAGTTAACATCTGAATTTTGTCTAATGACTCAACAAGAAGATAATAGTTTAGATGAAGACTTATGTTTTCCATATGGAGAAGAGTTAGGCTCATCAACAACATCACATATGAAATGTATGAAGTTGAAAAGTGAGTTTAACTCTTTTGGTCAATCCTCAAAAATAAAAAATGAATTTGAAGAAACTACCTCTTGGAGGAATGAGTTTGAGTGAGAAGTGGTGATTACCACCACCATCAAGGAATTCAAATAAAGATGAAGACAAAAAAATAAAGTCTATGAAGATATCATTCCCAAAAATCTTAAAATAATGCTTAAATTAAGCAAAAGATAGATTATAATATTCTATCACGAGAAAGATTCTTGCACAATTAAGCATGTATGAGGCTCTCTTAATGTTAAAAGACCTCTAAAAAACTTTGATACAGGCTCTCAAAGATCCGAAGAGTTATGAAGCTTACTTTGCCAAAAAAATATATGACTAAATCATTGCAAACTCAAGATCTCCCAGTAATCACATTTTTTGAAGAAGATCTTATGTTGGGAACAGCAGATCACAACCGTCCTCTATATGTTACCGCAGAAAGTGATAGCATCTTGATCAACTGAATACTGATTGATACAGGTTCTTCTATCAATCTTATGAGTCTAAAAGCATTAAGAGGAATATCACTTGATATCTAACATCTTGGGAGAGATAAGTTGATGGTTCATGGTTTCGGTGAAAAGAAAATCGGGTCCTTTTATTCTCCCACCCAAGTTTTAAGATTTGTATACAGAAGTCAAGTTTCATGTAATCGAAATTGATACATTATTTATATCTCTCTTAGGTACTATGGGCATGTGTATGGCATGGTCCCATCAACTATGCATCGTGAAGTACCTAAAAGATGTAGAAGAGTTTAGAATTCTAGCAACCTACAACCATTCTCTCCACTAAGCAAATATTTATAAGGATGCAAAATATTTCATCCCTAAAGAGCCTAAGCCAAGAGCCTCTTGAGGTGTAGCATCCACTTTAGGATTAAAAGCAACTTCAAAAGGTGAAAAGGAAGCAAAAAGAAGGAAAAAGGCAATTACACCTAAATTAAGAAGATCAGTTCCTCATCTAGGAAGTGACACACAAGAAAAAGAAAATATTTTTGTCAAACCTAAGAGAACTTATAAGCTTTCAAGAAAGGCAAAGTATAAAATAAGTGATTCTGATTCAGACTATGACTTTGAATCTATTTATAGAAATAGGGTTCAAAGGGTCGCATCAAGAAGGATAGCTCACTTGGCAATGTTAGATGACTCCCTCAAAATTATACCCATCCCTTAGTAGTACTTCAAAGAATCACTCCACTAAAATACATAACATTAAGAATTGATAACATTCTATATGTTGCCATTGAGTGAGTGGTGGAGCGAGCTTTATTTTATAAATTGAGTGGAGCCTCACAATTTTGATCGACTTACTCAACATGAAGATTCGATGAGATGGTGCCACGAGAATACCAATATACTATCCAGAAATTATAAAGAATGGTGCATAAGATTGGAATTCATATTGGAACTACTAAACATAGAACTCAAAACTTTAACGATGTGGAACCAAAGAAATCCTCAAGCATCATGAAGAAGTGATATGTTTGTCACTAAAGGTCTTAGGTTCATCACAAATCTCATCAAAATAAAATTTTTATAATATAATAGAAGCTAACATCGAAACTAATAGTGAAGAAGATGATCTCTATGAAATTCTTCTTAAAATGATGAAGAAGTGGAAGCCAAGCCTGCACCTGAAGAACTCGAAGATGGTGGACAAACAGCTACTTGGTTGAACTCAAAGAAATCAACCTAGGAGCTGAGGATGATCTCCGTTCAACTTTCGTTCCCTACCATATGAGAAAGTTGAAGAGCTAAAAGTACTACTTTGTAAATTCAAGGATTGCTTTGCTTGGACATATGCTAAAATGCCAAGCTTTTTCCCTGATGTGGCAGTTCATAAATTGGTAATCAAGCTAGAGACAACACCTATTAAACAAGCTCCGAAGCGAATGAGATTAGAAATCGAAGAACAGGTGATCATTGAAACTAAAAAGCTAATTAAAGTAGGATTCATATGCGAAGAAAAGTATCATGATTGGATAGTTAATATAGTGTCCGTGAAGGAAAAAATATGGTTAGATTCATATCTGTATCGACTTTCGGGATCTTAATAAAGCTTGTCAAAGGACGACTTCCTGCTTGCTATATCAAAATTGTTGGTTGATAATACATCCAACTATGATATGTTTTCTTTTATGAATGGATCATCGGGATATAATCAGATTAAGATGGCAAGATGAAAGACATACATCGTTCAGAACACCTTTTGGCATCTATTGCTATGTAGTCATGCCTTTTAGTTTAAAGAATGCTGGAGCTACATACCAAAGAGCCATGCGCATATTTTGATGAGTTGCTTCACAGAAGGTGAAATGTTATGTTGATGATTTGGTGGTGAAGAGCTTAAATCGTAAAAATTATTTTTGAAGACTTGAGAATTGTATTGGAGAAAATTAGAAAATATGATCTTAAGATGAATCCTCTAAAATATGCATTCAAGGTGTCCTCTGGAAAATTTCTTAGGTACATTGTACGTCATAGAAGAATTGAGATCGATCCTACTAAAATCAAGGCAATTATGGAAATGTCTTTGCTGAAGAGTTTGCGTCAACTCCGTTCTTTACAAGGATAACTTGCATTCATCTGATAATTTATATCAAACTTATCAAGACACTGTCAACCATTTGCAAAGTTAATGAAAAAGAATGCTCCATTCAAATGGAATAAGGAGTGCCAAGAAGCCTTCAATGGCATTAAAAGCTACCTGTTAAATCCACCAATCCTTGCAGCGCCTACTCCTAGGAAGCCCCTCATTCTATACACAGCTGCATTAGAGGAGTCCCTTTGAGAATTATTGGCACAACACAATGAAGAAAGCAAAGAGAATATTTTTTATTATATCAATCGAAGGTTGATAGCGAAATGAGATACTCTCAGATAGAAATGCTTTGGCATTGATCTTTGTAGTCTAAAAGCTCCATCATTATATGTTATCACAAAATTACTCTATCTCAAGGATCGATCTGAAGTACTTGATGATAAGACTAGCATTTTATAGGTCGCTTGGCAAGATGGGTTATATTGCTTTTACAATTTGATATCACATACGTTTCGTAGAAAGCAGTAAAGGGCCAAATCTTAGTAGATTTTTTTGCTGCACATCCCATCCCTGCGGACTCTTCTCTTAATAATAATTTTTCTAATGAGCAAATTATGCTCATTCATGAAAGAGAAAAATCACAAATTTAGAAAATATATTGTGATGGAGCCTCATCGATCAAACAAGTCCAACCTCTAAATTTCCCAAGGGCAAAAGTAGGAATCAACATCATCTTCATAACACCAAAGGGAGGAATAATGAGATGTTCATATGGGTTGACCAAGTCAAGAACTAATAACGAAGCTGAGTATGAAGCATTGGTAGCAGGTCTTGAAGAAGTTATTTTCATAGGCATTCAAAACTTGCATATGCTTGGTGATTCCCAACTTATTATAAATCAAGTATTGGGCATCTATAAAATCAATAAGCTTGAGTTAGCTTTCTATCACAAGAGAGTTCTTGAGCTTATGAAGAAAATACCAAATGTTACACTAACTAGAGTCTCTCGATCCGAGAATAGAAAAACAAATTGTTTAGCAAAATTAGCTAAAGAGATGGCAAGTATGAATGGTGATTATGTCATGATCGGAATATTTACTCGACGAGTTTAAGAGCCAGCAAAATATCAATCCCCACAGGTACAGATGAATGAGCATTGCAGAATGTGACTCAAGTTGCTCTTCATTCTCCCCAAAATCAACAAGGAGTTATACCAAGAAAAGCTAAGCATGACATTGCTTTAAAAGCAATGGGATACCTTTATAGTAGAAGAGCCACATGATTGGAGGCAACCTTTCATCGACTACTTTAAAGAAGGAAAAAATCGTAATAAATTTTGGTGCTAAATTGAGAAGAGAATGTTGTGCTATTTTCTTCAACAACACTTTGTATGAGATCCTTTAAACAAATATGGCTATGATGTTAGCAGATGAAGCTAGCAAAGTAATGGCTGAAATTTATGAAGGGCTTTGTGGTGTGACATCGTCTCATGAAGAAAGATCAAAAGGATGTGCTATTATTATCTGGTGAGAGATCATGCAAAGAGGTGCCATGAATGTCACGTACATGGGAACATAATTCACCAACCTCCAAATTCATTACTCCGAACAATAACATCCTGGTCATTCGAATGCCGGGGTACGGATGTAATTGGACTGATCGATCCATCGTCATCAGTTGGTTACCTCTTCATCTTAGTAGCGACTGATTATTTCTCTAAGTGGGCTGAAGGTACCCCATTTAAAGAAGTCACTATTGATCGAGTGATCTACTTCTTCATGCATAATGTGGTCTATAGATTTGGCATGTCATACCGAATAATTTCTGATAATGGCACAGCTTCCAAAAGTACAAAGATTTATAGATTCATCGATCGACACAAAATTGATTGGCGATATTCTTCAATATATAATCCAAGGACAAATGATTTGGTAGAAGCTTTCACTAAGACATTGATCAAGCTACTCAAGAAAATCCTTACTAAAAATAAAAGAGAATGACATACCAAACTAATAGAGGCATTGTGGGCATATCGAACTACCTACAAGACACCAACTAAAGCTACTCCCTATTAATTAGTATTTCGAACTGAAGCGGTTCTTCCGCTTGAAGTTGAATTGCCATCACTTCGAGTGACCATTCAATATAATCTAACTGAAGATCAAAATGCGCATTTGAGAATGAAGGAACTGATGCACTTGATGAAGTTAGATTGCAAGCTTATCAAAATCTAGAAGTTTATCGAGCAAAGATGCCAAGTGTTTTTAATCATATAATACAACCTCAAACATTCTAAGAAGGAGAATTGGTCTTGGTGCTGAGAAGACCAAATATTCTAATTTAAGACAAATTTGAGCCTAATTGGGAGGGCCCTTTGTCATCGAAGGTGTATCAAGGAGGCATACCAACTCATTAACCTAAATGGTGAAAGACCAATGCCAAATTAATGGTCGATACACGAAAAAAAAGTACTATACATGATAAATATATTTTGATGTACTTTAGAAATCCTCCCGCAAGACATTTTTTATATATTTATTTAGGTCGACATTGTGCTTCTTGCCGAGATCTCTTAATAAATATATATAATCAAGAGAAAAGAAAGACAATCTTTGATAATAGACGATAACATTTTTTTTTTAAAAAAGAGCACTATGAAAATCCCCTTGTTACACAGGATATTTTTTTAGATTATATATATATATATATATATATATATATATATATATATATATAATATATATATATATATAAAAAATATATATTATTATATATATATATGTATATATATATATATATGAAATAATATTATGTTAATTTCTCTGACAAATATATCAACTCAAATATTATGTTTTGCATTTCATCTAAAATTCTTTCAAATATGTTAGAATATGCAAGAGGGCATTTCTTTATTTTTATATGAGTTGACATCGCCAAAAAGCGAGATCCTTGAATATACTCGATTAGACATTGTACTTTGGCCGAGATCCCCATTTGATTACTCTAATATCCTAGTAGTAAAGATACTTTAAGCTATCCGAATAGAAAATGTATCTTTAAACAAGCTACACATAAGATGATTCTACAGTTGAAAGATTCATCTTTTGAACTTATAATAATTCTAAAAGTCAAGTGAGAGGATTTCAAATTTGTAAAGTTTGATATTGTTAAGGAAAAGCAAGTCCTGCTCATAGCTCAACCCCTCAAGTGACTCAAGCCCAATGTAATGTCAAATGCTCTTCTCACTCAACATAAGAAAGGCCATGAGGTAGACCTCCCAGTCAAAGTAACTCAACATCCACCATAGCTTGGGTGTGTAATGGTGATGCTCCGCTCTATAGCTCAAGCTCATATCATGCTCGACAAGTGACTTGCAGATATCACGCCATGTAGATCCCTCCACAACTCCTTGATCACAATGACGAACTAAGTGGCATCGAACTGGACGCAGGTTCTCAAAGACTCTTCTCAAACTCATCTGGGATCAGGCCGACCATAAGGAAGGCTCAATTTGAATGACACCAGTAACCTCATCCAGCAAAACTCACGTCTCTACAACGAGCCTCCTAGTACGGAGAACGCTCTTCCAGATGAGCTAGAAGATCCATAATAGTATTTAAGGTGATATAAAATAGTCAGTGACTCTAGTGAGCTGAATAAGCCTAGAAATCACATCCTCAAGAACATCAAACTATAATTTAGCATGCCCTTGTCAGTGTGGATCTAGTGTAGATGAATATGGTGGTAGATCTGGACTCATAACCCAAAAGAAAATGAACAAAATAATCGATAAGATAAAGCAAGAATATAAAGAAGTAGTAAAATAAAATAAAATGGAGAATGATGAGATATCATAAGTGGCATTCCTAAGTGACCTTCACCTCCTCCGGTATATGTGGGTCTTTTAAAACTCCACTAAGTATAAGTCTCACCGAAGTCTCTTGAAGACAGTAAGACTATGTAGAGAAAGGTGACTCAAAAAGTAGAAAATGGTGAAAAGTAGATCAAAAGGAAGGCTCTGGAAATGTCTAAATCTATCAAAGTGTCACACAACACTATCCAGGAGAAGTAAACCAGTATAGCTAAGAGAATCGAGCTCTAACTCCATATGAGGAGTGGTATCTCAACCTTGACTCCAATTTCACAACCGCCGCTATCATTAAATCAACTTAAAATATACACGCTAAATATATCAAATGATATAAAAGAGAGAGAGTAAGTAATCAAAAAAGAGAAAGATAGTGATTATCTCTAAGATCTCCCATGAAACGATGGTCTTTTCGAGGACCTTCCAAAGACCTCAATATATCTTGGCACCACACCCAGAAAGGACCAAGGACAACACCGTGAGATGAGTATAATCACCCCTCAGACTCTGGAGAATTATCAAATTGAGAGCCAATACCAAGTCTAATAAATATAGCCAAACTGTAAGTATCATGAGTGTGTCTTAAAGGCATCCCTAGTCTTCTTGACATACTATCCCAAGGATTAATCATCATGAAGATCGAGAAAAAAAAACTATCTAACATATTTATAGCCTCAATGATAATTACACCAAAGTAAATAAACTTAAAAGTTTTGAAATATCTTTTTTATAAAAAAAAAATGTAAATACAACCCTTCACATTAGAAAGTAAAAGGCAAGAACCTAGTCAAGTTAATAATCCAAATTACTCTATATCATTTGGTGACCCCATCCTATTGAAGATTATATGTCTTCAAAGATAAGAAAATATATGAGATTAATTTATATTAAAGAGTCAAAGATGATTACATTCTCTTCAATAATCCATTAAACATAAAAAAGAAAGAAAAAAATTGAAGAATGAAACCTCTCTAAAAAGACTATAAAGATGCTAAAGCAATTTGAATTCCTCTGGAAATCACCTCTTGAACCAATGATTGATTCAAAAAATAGATAATAATATATATATTTTTTTATATATTTATATATATATATATTATATCTAAGCTTATTATTTACATAAATAACACCTAACAATATTTAATATTACATCAAAAATATCATTATTATTAACTTTTTTAATGTAAAAACATTATATATAAAAAAATAATTATTTATAAATATCAAAATTTATGTAAAACATGAGAATTGTGGTATGTATGTAAATCTTTTTTTTATTTTTTGATTATTTTAAAATGATAATCTCTAACTGAAGCAAAATAATTTAAAAAAGAAGTATCTTATCAAAAGTTTAATTATGTCAAATATTTATATTTTATCTTTTTTTTAAAAATAATGAATAATATTACTAAATAGAAGAGCAATCCTTCCATCTACAAACTGAAAGTGTGAGATTTAGATGATTATCATAACTATTGTGCAACCAATGAGAGAGTTAAAAAAATAAAAATTCAAATATTTAATATCAATATCTAAACTAATTATTACATAATATATAATATATAATATTCAATTTACATCAAAATATATATATCCCTCAATTTTAAATATATATAATATACATCATTTTAAATATAAAAAAAATTATTAGATAAGTAAAGATAACCTCACATTTTGATATGCAAAATAAAAAGAACATATAAAATAAATCTTTTTTTTTTTTGTTTTATTTTATAATATTTTCTCTATTTTATATTTTAATCTGTACTTACGTAATAAAAAATGATAATTGTTTATAATATTTTATCATCATTATTTACTTATGTGAGTTTTAGAATAATAAAAACTTAAAAAAAAAATTAGAATAAAAATATCATGAGATCTCTTGCCTTATTCTTAAATAAAAAAGTTGAAAATATATAATTAAAATTTTTAAAATACTCAAAAAAAAAAAAAAATATCACTAATTATTTTTTAAAACAATATATTTATAATACTAAACAGTTAAAAAAAATATATATATATATATATTGAAAATTAAAAATACAATAAAAAATAACAAATCAGCATTTATAATCATCATAAATATTTGAATAAAAAGTAGCTAAAATAGATCAAAACATAAATATAGCTGCATAATATTAAATTTGTTGTTTTCATACAAGACATCCCAGATATCAACATCTAAAATTTTATTACTCAAAAAAAAAAATCAAGAAAATGCTATAGGGACAGAAAGAAGAAGAAGATATGGCACCTTATTGTCAAAAAATTAAGAAACAAGAGCTGAATGAGATCCCATGAAGAAGCAAAAAAGAATTAAAGACATTGAAAAATTGCTAAAAATTTTTGAAAACAAGAAGATTATAATGTAGCTGAATATATCTCATCAAAATGTTCAAGAGAGATGGATAAGTATCATGGGATATCCAATGGAAGAAAAAAAATCAAAACCATGAAAGTAAATGTAGAGATATTAGAGACCTTTCATATATATATACTATAATATATAATATATATAATATATAAAACATATATATAATATACTATATATTATATATAAAAATATATATATATATATATATATATTATAACATATGTAATCGATTATATATAAATGATAATCAATTTTAGTTAAATTCAGAAATATTAAAACTCAATCTGATTAAAACTTTATCAAGATATCATCAACTAATTTATTCTCCCTTTAACTATGCGCTTAAGCCTAACTTAACATTTGTTTGAGCTGTTCATCAACTAAGTTTAGGTGTTAGATATGTAAATGTATAAGAATTATGTGCTATGTATTAAATTTTCCAAAAAAATAATTTCTTGCAAAAAATTTTCTTATTTGAATTAATCTAGTTTGACATTTATGCTCTATTAAAATTTATAAATTATTAATCGAGTGCAACCACTAATGTTTGACCTCGTTATAAAATTTATTAGTGGGCTATTAATTTATTTCTCTTCCAACAAATATAATGTATCAAAATACTAAACTATTTGCCTATATACATTATTTTTATATTTTATCTTAATTAAATTAATCTAATTTATTTAAAAAATAAATTTAATTCATGAAAGCATAGTTTAAGAAATTATCAGCCACCTAAATTTAGAGTTCATTAAGGTTGCATTTGGGGATAGTGATAGCAACGTAGTGTGAAAATGCACTAATGTCATTTGAAGCGATTCTAACTATTTCTTGAAGAATCTTAAAAAAAAGTTGTGTATTCCATCTTAACTGACATACACGATGACAATCATTGTGATTTAATTTTTATAAAATAAAAAATATTATATACTAATATATATCAATTTTTCTTAATTCACTACTTGATCATATAGCAAAGAAAACCTAAATGAACCCTAAATTTGAAATAGCTTAAAAATGAATCTTCATAAATCACCTAAAAAATAGTTTTAACTCAATCCTTTATTTAAATGTTGAATTATCAATTAAGGATATTAAAAAAAAATCAGTAACTAACCTAGCTAGAGTGCTTATCAAATGAAGATGAGGTCTAGGAAAAAAAATATAAGTTGGAAAAGGCATTTACCCTTCATTTAAAATTACTCCAAATTCTTGATTGAAATAATTTTTATCTATGAAATTTTTTATATATCAAATTAAGATAGAATTAACATTACATGAATTTATTATCAACATATATTTAATATATGAAAATTAAAATTTTAATCAACATGTATCTCTAAAGCTCTAAATTTTCCTTAAAATGAAAGACATTTAATTATTATACCACATAATTCTATATATTTATATATCTAAATAAACCATTTTCATACAAAAATAAAGAAATATTTATAAATTTTAAGGTGATAATTTAATAATTTTTAAAAATCTAAAATCAGTTAACTTGTTAATTTCTTTAATTATAAATTATTTGTTTAACATTGATCACTTCAATGAAATTAGAATTAAGTCATATTGAACTCATTAAATTTTGTTCATTAATCTAATCATTTGAATTATAAAAAATATAAATATTTGAGATTATTTGGTCTCTAATTATTATCATGAAGATTTGAATAAGACATTAAATATTTGATTTGGGCCAGTATAGATTCAGAATGAATTAATTTGGTATAACAAGTTCATATTATTTAAACATTTAGTTTAATAATACTTTGTTAAAATAAAAAATTTTAACAGGGTTTCTAAATTATTTAACACCATTGCTAACTATCTATTGTATTCTGAGAGTTTCAAAGGCTTCCCCAATATTTTAAAGTTTTCAAAATATTTTAGATAATTCTAGAAACTTCTTGATTATACTCAAAGCAGCTGAAGGTTTTACATAATTCTAGAAACTTTAAAAATATTACTCAAACTTTCAAAGCCTTCTAGAATCTTTCAATTGAGTAAGCTTATGCAAAATCTTCGAGCCTTGAGACTCCACTTTAATATGATTCTAAGATAATTTCTTGACCATATTTATCATATGAGGCCCAAGATATCATTGCTCACTTTTTGACATTTCATATGACTGAAAGCTCTCATCTTCCACCCTAGAATCCATGGAAGCCAAAGGGAAGATAAGAAGTTCCTTCCATCCAATGCTTCATGTCAAATTGATCCAATAATAAATAATAAATAATTTTTGGGTCAAGGAATATTTAATATTTTAAGTCGGATTCGAAGACCCTCCTAAAATTGACTGATTTTGATCCTAAGCTAATTTCCTAAATTGACCAATTTTACCCATAAACCAATTTACCTAAAATGCATAAATAAATAGATCATTGGGGTCTCTTGTTGATTAATCAAGTTGAAACAAGTTGAGGTCATAAGGTTTTTTTGACTTCAAATAAATAAGTTGAGTTCAAACCTATTTGGGTTATCAAATTCGGATCATATAATACATAAATAAAATTGACACTAACCAACACTACTATGGATATATGCCAATATATATATATATATACACAAACACACCTAAGTTAGACGTTAGCATATACTTATCATTTATGTTTATTTTTGATAAAAAATATTAGAAACAAAGAATAAAAAAGTAAGTCGACCAAGATAAATATTAAAATGTAGTAGTTAGTAATAAAATAAACGTATGAAGACGTGATAATTAAAAGGCATTGGGCCAGTTGCTATATATTATGCATACTGATATAGCTACACTCCAAATTTTTCTAAAAAAAAAATTAAGAAAGAAATATCAGAATTCCTCATAAGAATGATTTTCGATCAGACTAGCTATATTATCGATTAATGATATTTTAATTTATTTCGTTTAAATTAATTAATTAATTATTGATTTATATCTTATTGTTTAAGACAAAATTAATATCTCTAGAAACATTTAGAAAATAATTCTTGACCTGCATTTAATGTGTTATGTTTAATTGGTACTTGAAACCCAATGGCCCTTGCAACTAGTTGTAATTAAGAAAAGATAAATTTGTGGCTTATTTTCCTCTGTGTGATTATTTGTTTTTTTTTAATGAAATAACTTCTTTATAATCAAATCTATTAGCATGCCATAGTACATAAAAAAAATTAATATTCGACCATTTTAAAAGAAAAATATATTCTCTCTCTCTCTCTCTCTCTATATATTATCTATATATATATATATATATAGAGATATATATATATATAGCAAATCATTTTTTGTATTAATGATGAGTAGAAAGGCACAAAATAAGCTCTCTATGAAACACTCTCTTTAGGAACCTTAGATTTATCCTTGAAATTTAGCGAGGCTTAGAGAAGAATCTCTAGAAGTACACTTTAAGTGAGATTCTCTTATTTTTTTATGGTCCTTTGTTTGTGATAAACTTCTTGTTGACCTCACTTTTGTGAGGTTAACACATACTCTCCTCTTTAGTTATTAGAATCTTATCTTAGTAATAAGATTCACAACATAAAATCTTAAGATACTCTTAGTCACTAAGGTGACACCAAGTCAAACCAAATTGACTTAAGCACTAGGTTGGAGCATTAGGCTAATGGGTCCCACTTAGCCCCTTCTAGCCCAAATGAACATAGACATCCTCATTCCAAAATTAAAAATTAAAGCAAATGAACTCTATGACTAAACCTAGTCCAATTGAATTAGGTAACCCAATTGGTCTCCAATTAAACTAATTAGACCACTTGATCCAATTCACCCATTTGGCCCATTTAGACCACCTTACTCAAATCAAAATCAATCCAAACTAATCAACCCTAAAACTTCTAAAGCACCAACCACACCCAATTGAAGCCTAGTTAAAACCCAACTTAATTAATTGTTAAGCCTTAATGTGTCCAATGCAAACTAAACTCAAATCAAATGAAATTGATCATTCTCAAAGCTTTAGAAATGTTAATCAAACACATTTGAAACCATATGAGGGCTCAATTTGATTCATTGGCCCCCCTTAGCCCAACTATTTACTCAAGGAAGAGACAAAGCACATGAACCAAAAACTTGATTCACCAACCATGAGGTTTTTAATTACAAGCTTATATTTAAATACTTTTCATTTCAAAATTTCAAAAAGCAAATAAAAGCCCAATATTTGATAATAAAATATTATTATCATTAAACTTTTTTAAAAAATACATAAACATCTTCATCTTTCACATCCATACTTTCATATTTACTTATAGAACACTTTAAAATATATACACAAAAATACATTTCATTTTAACAATTTTAAAAAACATTTTTAATATAATTTAAAATTCTTAATAGCATACAAATAAATGTCTAATTTAGATGTTAGATATATAAATACATAGAAATTATGAGATACATATATAAATCCTATAAAATTTTAATGTTATAAACTTCAAATATAAAATCAATAACATCCCTACAATTTAGCATCATTAAGAAAACAAATGACAAACATGGTTCGAAAAGTAAAATAAATTCAAATTACTTGATCATCAATTCGAAGGCATAAAAAATATATAAAATAATTCTAAATATTGTACAATTTTACTGATCAAATATATAAACATAATTAAATTTATATTTAGTCATTCAACCATCCTTTGATATTTTGCATATTTGACAAGTAATTAACTTATCACTAAAATTGATGAAGATTCTATATGACCCATCTTATAAATCTAAATACCGAAAAAAAAAATACACATAATAGGAAAAAATAATATTAGATGACAATAACCCCTAAATAATAAATTGAAAAAATAAACATTGTACATAATATTTTAAGCTCAATCAAAATATAAAAAAAAAAAAAAGTAGCTAGTTTTAGCTATTTTTAATTTTTTTTAATTTTTTAAATATTTATGTACACACACTGTAATGAGTTAAAAGTGTTTAAAATATCTCATAAATTCTAAGAAAAATAAAAATTGATGTACACACACTATGCACATTAGAACGAGCAAAAATTCAAACACATAACTCTATCCTGATTAAAAATAATCTTTCCAACATAAATTAGAGTCTAACCATGAAGCAAGGGCTTAGCAATGCCACCAACGAGGTTTAGATAAGATCCCCAAGCCATGGTGGTGGCTAATGACATTGGATCAAACTCATGGGGAAAAGAATATGAATAATAAAATAAATCCTTTATTAAGAGAAAAGGGGGGAAAATTATTGGTTGCTGAGAATAAAAAAATAAAATTAAAAAAAAGTTTTAATAAAGGTTATTTAACTATCTCTTCTTCTTCAAATAAAAAATCTCTACTATCATTAATGTTAAATATTCCAATATGTTAGAGGAAAATCAAGAGACTTCATCCAAAGCTTTTTTTTAAGAAGTTCAAGAAGGGTTTTCAAAAGAAAGAGGTGGTATAGAGAATAAGAATAGAGAAGATGGTGAACAAATTAGACTAAGTGTTGAAGGGACAATATAATATGACATCAAAACCCAAGAAATATGAGAGGAACTTTACCTTATAATCCAAATTAAGGTGTTAATTGTTGCGTCTTTGAAAATTTTATTCAGATACGAGATCTTGTCAGGCCCAAATTATCAACACACAAGCGGGGATATGAACACAGGGGTTATCGTGGAAAACCGTTAAGGAAAACCATGGGGCGCCATGTAGAACTTTCACTATGTGTTCAAAGATCAGTCCTTGCTTCTCGTTAGTTGGAGAAGAAGGTGTTCTGAGAAACAATTAAGTGTGAAAATACAATGTGCTCCAAGAGGTTTCCCAAAGCGAGCGATCTTAGGAGCCACCTCTTGATCTTGGGAGAAAAGGCGGTATTCTTTCTAGTCGATCTCCAACTCGATCTTGAACACTTCTGGTAGCTGGTGAGTCTTCGTCGTCGGCGTCATTGGTGGTTCTCGAGTTCTCGGTCTTCCAATCGACGGTCCCCTAAGGTGAGAATGAAGCTGTTATAGATTTTGAGTGGTAGCCTTGTAAATTCGTGGAAAACTCCAACCACTCCCATGGACGACCCGTCACGATCCCCACATCGACGGTGTATTTTGATGATCACGGGTGCCTTAATGATGTGGGTGATCTTGGATTCGTTGGATTTCGAGCGCTCGATCGACTATAAATATGTCGATTTGGTGACCATTTGGCGGATCGGATCCATTTTCATGCTCATATAGTCGATGGTCGATTGATCGGACTAAGCGATGTTCTATGTTCGTCTCGCCGAGGCGGTCGATTTATGTAAGCTAATCGGTGATTCAGCATTTCGAAAATGCCTTGAGATTCGTGCTTGATCGATTAATTTTAGAGGGGTATCGGTTCTTATTTTTGGGTGACATTATCTCGGTCATCAAAATATATGTCAAATACGAAAATAGCAAATTCTTCAATGAAATGAGAGTTCATCAACTGCATTTTGAAAGATCTTCTAGAGCACAAGATTATGGAAGGCTGCTGGGCCGCAAATCTAGTATCTGTGAGCGAATTTGAATTCTGGATCCATGCCGAGCTTCCAGAGCGTAGCGCCGCCAATGGCTTCCTTGCCCGTAGCTATAGCGGCCATGAGCGCTCGCCTTGCAGCATTAATGGCGAACCGTGATGGCGTGGTCCGTGATGGCGGGAGGAGGAAGCCAGGTCGGCTGAATTAGTGGTCTGTGGCCAGGTTGATCTGGCAGCAGCAGGCATTGACCTGGCAGTTCGCGGCCCATGGCCCAGCAATCGGCCGTTTGATTCGGCTTGCGGATTCTGACGGGCCATGAGCGCGTGAGCTGTATGGCCATGTATATCTTGGCCCGTAGCGCCTTCGGGAATAATGATTTCGGTTTGGGTTTTTTTTTTTTTTAGAAGGGTCTATAAAACAGGTAAGAGGAAAAGGCACATCTCATCTCCTCTTAGAGTGCATAGCCCTCCCACAGTGGGAGTTTGGGCACTCTTTTGGATCTCCTCTTCTCCTCTTGAGTGCATAGCCCTCAGTGGGAGTTTGGGCACTCTTTTTGGATCTCCTCTTCTCTTAGAGTGCATAGCCCTCCCCGGTGGGAGTTTGGGCACTCTTGGGATCCTCTCTCTCTCACCAAGCGAGTGTGTAACCCTCCCCAGGAGTTTGGAGCACTCTCCTTGGAATAATTTTCATCTCGTCAAGTTCGGTGTTTGTAGATGGGTGAGACTCTTTGAAGAGAACCGATGAATAGAGGCGGCGAGGGAATCTTCTAAAATGGGAGGCGATCAAGGCGCGGTATAAGTCGTGGTTGGGTTCAGGGCCAGTCCGTCGGGTTGAGGCGATCACCCGGAGGAGTTGGCAGATCGGCGATGGTGGGTTGAAATGGCCAGAGGACTCGAGGGTGATAGATATGGCAACGCGATGTAGTGTGGCCGGAGATTACAGCAGTAATCGTGATGGTTAAATTAGCCGAGTGTAATTAAGCAACAAGCGGTAGTGCAATAGCGTCGATAGTAAAAAATTATGGCCAGTGCAGTAGTGGCGGCAGCCAGTGCAGTACCAGCTGATGGTTGCGGAGCGAGGTTGTCAGGAAGCGAATTAGAGCTAGTCAGCAGTGGCGGTAGTCGATAGTGAATTTACCGGCGAGATTACCCATGATAGTTATTATTAGTAGCCGATGATAGTAATGCGAGAATGGCAAATGATAGTTGCAGCGATAGTCCAGCGAGATCAGCGTAATATGTGATGTATGGCGGTGGTAATGGCAGCGATGGTTGGCGGTAAAGAGATATGCGGCGGCAACTTCGGTGTCAGCGGCAGTTCGACGGTAGTCGGCGGATGGCCGGCGATAGTAGTGACCGGCGAGATTGTTGGCGATAGGTCTGATGATGGCAAACGGCGGTAGTGGCGATGACCGATGATGGCGGTGGAAGTTGGTCAGTAGTCAGCAGATCTTTGACCTATCAGGGTTGTTTGTCGAGTGTGACTCAATGGCGTTAACATGTGGAAGAGGTCGTGAGATTTTTACCTATCGAGGTTGTTTATGGGCGTTTTCGATGATGTTAACTGTTATGGAGAAAGTTGGCAAAGATTATAGAGTTACTATCAGGTTGTTTATCGAGCGTTACGACAAACTTTACGGAATATTTATAGAGGTTCTCTAACTCTCGATCTATCAGGTTGTGTATCGAGGCGTTTATGATGTTAAGTTTAGGAAGATCTTGAATTGAATCCGAGATTTTGACCTATCGAGGTTGTGTATCGGGCGTTTACTCGATGATGTTAACTGTTATGGAAAGTTATAGGCGTCTATAGAGGATTGCCAACTTATCAAGGTTGTTTATCGAGCGTTACTGATGATGTTAACACAGAAGAGATGAATTATCCGAGGATTTTGACCTATCGAGGTTGTGTATGGGCGTTTTCGATGATGTTAACTTTGTTATGGATAAAGTTGTAGCGTCTATAGAGGATTGCCAACTTATCAAGGTTGTTTATCGAGCGTTACTCGGCGATGTTAACTATGGAAGAGATCGAATTGAATCGAGGATTTTGACCTATCAGGTTGTGTATCGGGCGTTTTCGATGATGTTAACTTTGTTATGAAGAAAGTTGTAGGCGTCTATAGAAGATTGCCAACTTATCAGGTTGTTTATCGAGGCGTTTCGGCGATGTTAACACGTATGGAAGAGGTCGTGGGAAGTCCATGGACCTTTTGACTATCTGGGTTGGTTGTAGCGAGAATAGGCATCCATGAAGCTTCGACATCGATGTCACGATGTCGCATCAACTAGTTGGTCGATCGAGGAAGGGGAAGCTATCTTTTGGGCATGCACGATCAAAGTGTAGGATGCACATTCTCGAGCGTTGGCCTTGACTAACCTTCGTTAGCCAACCGGGTGGGGTAGTAGACTTCTCAATGAACTTGACTTCCGAAGTTTGGTGATTTCTTGTTCTATGACTGCAATGTCGTTGAAGCGAAGGTTCTTTTCTTACGTATCCTTGTAGGTTGAGTCAACTTTGAGGAGTCGTAATGACTTTATGATGCGATATCGAGATCGCTGGCAAGATATCTTGATTTTCGAGAAAATCTACGATTTCGTCGGTGAAGCGACAACGATCGATGTTGAGGGTTCGCGGCGTAAATGGAGCTTGCTTGATATAACGCGCTTGTCTATCACACCCATTCATGCGATGCCGGTGGTGTGGGAATTTCATCTTGAGGTGAGGCCGGATGTGATTGCGTAGAATATATGAGAGGTCTCCCAAATATTGCATTTATGCAGCGGACTCGGACTTGACAATAAATTGTATCAAGTGGGTTGCGTGTCGGAAATTCTCCAAGTTACGGGAAGGCGATTGTCCTTCCTATCTGTCGATTATCAAATCCATACTGTGGGCCGGGCGGGTTGAAGCTTCTCTCTTTACATACCCATGCTTGGAAAGTGGGTAAAAGAACATCAACCGAACTCCCATTGTCGATCAATATCCTTTTAATATTGAAGCATGGATCAGACCCTTGCGATGACAAGGGGATCTTGATGTGGGATGGAAGCCCTCTAGATCTAAATCATCAAAGGTGATAGAATGGTCGCAGAGACTTCTTATACGGCTCTTGAAAGGCGGCAATGAATATTTGGCTGATAACAGCGGCCCTCTGCAATTCTATCTCTCCGGCCAGCTTGGCGGTTCCTGTGGTTGCCCCGGCATTTCTTTGAAGCGGGTTGGTTTTGTATAAAATGGCCTAGATACCCACGGCATTAGTCTTTCAATCTCCTCCTTGATTGGTGGCACTCTTGATGGTGTGCCCCATTTTGAAAGTGGCGAATTTCTCTTGATTTCCAATTCCAGGGCTTTAAAGGTGCGCCACTTGGCGCCATCCTCTTCACGAATAGCCGAGGATGTTAGCATGGCGTGTTGAGCGTATATTTCCTCTGATTGAGTCATCGAGATTCTTGAGGAGGTTTTGGGGGAGGTTCTCTTCTTTTACGAGATGTTTGAACATCATCTTTGGGAACCTTCTTCTTCATGGTTCAAGCATTTAGATGAGCAGCGATAACCGTCGTGGAGATTTGTGCCTCTATTGGACAGTCGACATAGGAATGGGTATCTCCGCATTAATGATGAATAGAAGTATCTGGGAGTCCTCAGAAACGCCCCTCAAAGTTACGGATCTACTCACGGTATCTTTTCGGGCCAGAGGAGAACCTCTGGAAGTATTCTTTGAGGACTCTCCATCGTTCTGGCGGATTCCGGAGAGATGTGATGAATCCCTGATGATTCTCTTGTTCGCCAGGAACTGTTCTACAAAAAATCTGGCGAGCTCTCCAAATGATCGGACGGACCCCTTAGCGGCGAATAGAACCAAATGCAGCACGTCCTTTGAGAGTCGGGGAATACGACCAACGAGTCATTTACCGGCGAATGTGCATGATCGTTCGAAAGTGATCGATATCTCGTCTGGATCGGTTGTGCCATCGTAAGGTCCATCTTTGGGAAGCTTGAATCTCGAATCGGGTATTGAGATGATCTCGTGGCGGGGCGAGTTTTGGAAGAAGCGGCGGAGAATGGATCATTCATTGTTTGCAGGAACTCTTCACGCACCACGTCGTAGAGCCATTAGGTGGGGGTGAGTAGAAGCTGGCGGTATCGAGTTGACATCTGGATGTGGTGCAGGTTCTCTACTTGTTGATCCGGCATTCCGGGTAATCATTCTCGGGAAGAAAATCTGGATTATCTTTGAGTCGCGGAACGTGGCTCTTCAGGCGTGTTGGAATGTTTTCTTGGGTCCTCTCGCGAGTCGAAGAATTTCGTTCAAATCCTCCATCCTTTGAGCGATCTTCCAAAGAGGGGCTGTGGACCTATGTTGGAGAATATAGCGATGGGGAACTATTTTCCAATGAGCAAAGCGTTGCGTCTTTGAGAATTTTATTAGGTAGATCAGATCTTAGTTGGCAAAATTATCAACACAGCGGGGGATATGAACCACGGTTATCGTGGAAAACCCGTTAAGGAAAAAAGGCCTTGCCGATCAGAACTTTCACTATGTGTTCAAAGATCTGGTCCTTGCTTCTCGTTAGTTAGGAGAAGAAGGTGTTTCTGGCGGAAATAATATTAGAGTGTAGAAAAATACAATATCGGTCAACTCCAACCCAAGGAGAAGTTTCCCAAAAGCGAGCGGATCTTACGGGAGCAACCTCTTGATCTTGAGGAGAAAGGAGCGGCGGTCTTTTCTAGTCCTCAGAGGCGATCTCAGAGGCGAGCTCACGATCTTGAGCACTTCTGTGGTGGCACGGTGGTGATAGATGCGTCGGGTCGGTGGTTCTCGAGTTCTCGGTCTTCAGATTCGGTCCCCTAAGGTGAGAATGAAGCTCTATTTATAGATTTTTTGGGAGTGGCAAGCCTTGTAAATTCGTGGAAAACTCCAACCACTCCCATCGGACGGCCGTCACGATCCCCTCGATCGAACGGTGTATTTTGATGATCGGGTGCCTTAATGATGTCGAATTGGGTGATCTTGGATTCGTTGGATTTCTTGTGACGCTTCGATCGTATAAATATGTCGGTTTTGGTGACCATTTGGCGGATCGGATCCATTTTCATGCTCCGATAGCTTGATCGAGTCGATTCAACCGGATCGGACTAAACGATGTTGCTATGTTCGTCTCGAGATTCGATGTAAACTTGCTTTGAAATTGGCGATTAGATCGAAGCATTTCTAAAATGCCTTGAGATTAGTGCTTGATCAGATTAATTTTGGGCGTATGTTAATTAATGCCATCTTTGGATTCTTAAGTTAGAATAATATGTTCTCTCCAAATTTCATCAAAATCTTTGGCCTTAATATGAATCATTATCATATGTATTAAAAAGATAAAGACTAGGATAGCTAAGATAGACTCATAGTGTCACATTTCCCACCAAGTGTTACTAGAGGTACCTATTGGCATCTACAATATCTTTGGAAACCCATGTTTGAGGGATTGAGAAGTTGCCTTTTTTTTATCAAGAGCACTATAATAACATCTCTACAAGGATGATGTGAGCTACACCATCAATAAGACTAAGGGTTGTTAGCTTATGGATATTAAGATTATTAGATAAATGAAGGGGATCATAAATGTATAATGTTTTATTTGCTTTTTATTTGACATGAGAAGCATGATAGGAATGCTTAGGTAATTTTTCGAGATGAATCTATGAAGAGTAGAAAAGAAAAAAAAATTAAATAATCATTGTCCTTGGCATTTGATAACCAAGAGCTAGGACTACAACAATTAATAAACAATCACCAAAAGATTTTTTAAAACCAAGAAGGTTATCTCTAAAATAGTTATAAAGGAGATAAATGTTCTCTTAGACTCTACATGCCAAACATTGGGATATAAATAAAGGTGATTATCCATGATCATAAAATATGAATTACATGTAGAGTTATATGAGAGCATTTAAATATATAAGAAAGTTAATATGTAATTTTTTTATACTTGTATCACCAATATATTTTCTAATGAAGAACAACAACAAAAAATTTCTTATGCCATATTTCTTCTTTGAAAAAAGGAGGTTAAGCAATCTGCTTGTTTTAGCCTTGCCAAATTTGTAAAAATCATTTTAAGTTGACAAAGATGCTTATGAACATGCTCTTAATGCAATTTTAATGCAAGAATGGTGGTTTCTATCATATTACTTAGATCTTCTTTACGGTGGAAACAAACTATTGAACATTTGATAAGGGATTACTCATACATCAAGTAGTGAAACACTAATGATATTACATACTCCATAAAACTATAATTTATCAAACAAAAAATCACTTCAATGCCTCCAAACTTATATGAACAAGTAAGTTACATGAAGTTATGGCATAATTACATTAAGTTAACTAATTAATCATTTGATATTAAAATGGAATGTATAACAAGATGGCATACATGCTTTGATAACCTTGACTCTATTAGTAATAGTGTGGCAATTAACATCAATATGATAAGTACCCAAAGTTATACAAGTTTGATGAAAGCATTAAATTAGTTTTGGATGGCACTCAAGTGGAAAAATACACCATCAAAGAAGGTATTCTCTACAAAAGAAATCAACTTTATGCTCCTAGAAATGGTGAATGGGTGAGGTGGATAATAGAAATTCACACTTTCAAGTTAGTCGAACACTTTAGTGATAATGATGCTTCTAAACTAGAATGGTATGTTTATTTGGCAAGAAAGCATTTAATATGGATAAATTTTTACAAGGATACACACTCGATGCCCCTAAGCCTTCTAATAGAAACTATTTCTATACTTTCATTTGTTTGTGTTGACTTAAACATGGAGAATATCTCCAAACTTTTGGGATGACGCCATGATTTGTAATGATCAAAATTATATCTTATATTGTGGTGGATATATTCTTGAAGATGACAATATTATTAGCATATGAGGATATCACATTGAATATGAAGTTATTAGCATATGAGGATATCACATTGAATATGAAGTATCACATCTCTTTTCCTAAATATTTTTATACTTTTTTAGTGAATCAAGCTTAATTATCTTCAATAAATTTTCTAATTTCTGTCTCTTTTCAAAAATCATTATAGTCAATGATGGATATTACTCAAAATAGAGATATATTTTTGTTAGTTGACCTCCACATAAATTCCATAAGTCAAATCAAACAAAGATGGCGAAATTGATGAAATACGGATGTGACCCTGCTTGGATTGAAGTTGAAACGACTAGACTATCATCAAAATTAATTGGAATGCATTATGATCGCCAAACAGACAATGTCAATGCATTCAAAATATCAAAATTGATTAAAGAGACTCGTGTTGTCGATCACCTAATGTAAGAAACAAGCTGTAAAAATGATTTCACGCACATTAGAATCAAGAGATCTTGATGTCATCCAAATGCGCTTCGTTGCAAAATTGATTTTATTTTGCTGCTGTCATATATATATATATATATATATATATATATATATATATATATATATATATATATATAAAAAAATAAAAAAAAAATCATTCAAATCTCTGCAAAGCTAATCATGTCTCATCTATTTTTTCTTCATCTATTCGGCGCTCCATATCACATGGGATTTGTGCAATTGTGCCCATGCTTGGTCTCGTTAAATTAAAAAAAAATTCTGAAGGGCTCATTAATAAGCTATTCTCCATTGCTCTTCATTGTACCGCCACCTATTTTCACTAACTCCCAAAACAGTCTCAATGGCTGCCGCATACCTCTCCTACATTACCCCCTTCAAACTTAACCCTCAACCACCGCCTCTGCGCTTCGTTGTCTCGACTCTCCGGATCCGAGTATCAGACAGATTTGAGGAGAAGTGGGGCTTGACTAATCTTATTAGAGTGAAGGTTTCCGAGTTTTCTTCCGTTAACTGCGCATGAAGAATTAAATTATTCAGATATAGAAGTGGACAAGGAAAGTGAAAAAATTAAAGAAGATGCTTTTCAGAAAGCATGGAAACTTACCCTTAAAATGTTTAATGAGGAAGCTAAGAAGATGAAATCTCAAACAAAGCTACTGCAATCTTAGAAAAGACTTCGGAAGCTTTGAAGATTCAAGCAAACAACACACTGTGTGATTTAGGTATAATATCAAAAGAAATAAGTCAAGAAAGTCAAGTTTATCTCAAAACAGCTGCGGTCCACCTGAGTCTGTTAAAGATACAATGGAAACTTTTGCTTATTCACCCCATAAGTTAAAATAAGCTTAAAGCAATGAATTCTACCTTGGCATTCCTCATGGTGCATTTCTTGCAATTGATGGCTTACTTTACTTCATGCTGGCAGGAAGTATACCAGCTATTCGGTTTGGTTTTATTCTTGGTAGTTCACTATTAGCCCTTAGCCAGTTTAAGATATTGGAGGAGCTAATGGACAACCTCCACGACTATTTTTGAAAGGGAAGACTGGTATTCCAAGATCTCATCACATTTAGAAGAGCATGATGAGTTTCCAAATCTGTTATGCTCAATAGAGCTAGTAGGTTAAAGACCATCAGTCTCAAGACAGTTATTGTGCTGAAAGAGCAGTGGAACCAAGGGTGATGGGAGAAGTCATCATCCCTAGAGTTTTACTAAACTCTTAATACTATATAATATACTAATTATTCTCTAGATTTAGCCACCTAGGCGGTGGGGTCCCACCTCTCTTTAAATTCTGGTTCCGCCACTACAGAAGAGTATGGCAGGTAGGCCAATTAGAATCTTAATGTAGCTCCTATGCGATGTTAAGAGGTTGTCAAATTGAACTTTAGTATAGCTCTTATTAGATCAACGGTGAGAAAAAAAGAACTCAAATGAGGTTTATAATGAGTTTGAAGAACATCAGGGAAGATGTTAGGAGGCTGGCAAAATCAAACTCTATTATAGCTCTTATTAGATCAATTGGTGAGAGCCAAAAAGAACTCGAACGAGATTTATAATGAGTTTGAATGCTCAAAGAATATAACTGAAAACTTTCAACAAATGTTAGGCCTATCTTAGAGGTTGAATTAAGTGAACAATAAAGATTAGACTTAAACATAAGCAGAACATGCATATAATATGCAAAAGATTAAAAACTCATCAATAAACATAAGCATTATCTACAAAAGACTTAAGGGCTATTTGGATGCAGAAAAGGAATGCAACATAAAGTGAGCGTAATGTATTTTGATTGTTTTAAGTTGTTTGGTTGAAAACTTTACAAATACATGAGTTTGGTTTTTTTTTTTGGTAACATATATGTAATGTAAAGTAATTTTGAGGTTGTGACCGTGGTGGTGACAATTGTGGCCGACGGCGTGACGGTGGTGGGTGACGGCTGGTAGTGGTAGGCATCGGTTGGCGGCAAGCGATTGTTGGCGGTGACGATAACAATTTACATTGACTGATGTATTTAGAATTCGCCCAAATCGGGTGAATTCTAAATACATCAAAATTAACTCTTCTAATGTATTTTGAATATATTATATTACTTTGAAATTTTACTTTGCACCATGCCAAACACAAAAAAAGGTTAAAATCTCATGCATTTACTTTACTTTATACTCAAAATTCTTCAATGCAAACAGGCCCTTAGTGGCATACTTCTAAAATTAATTATTATGCAAGTCCAGGGACTCCTATGTCTATAATTGGACATTCCAAATCAAAAATTGAGAGATCAAATGCAAACAAAGATTCATTGCTTAAAATCACAAAATAAGTTAGAACAACATGCATCACTAAATCTATAATGCATTGTACAAGTGGATAGAATGCATTAGTAAATATTTTTAATAAAATATTTGCATGCATTACAAGATAATCTCATTATTGAAATTTGTGTAAAAGATATAAATAATATGACTTGCACATACTTGAAAGCAACTATACATTCAAACTCCAAGACTCGAAAACCCTTGCATATTTTGTGTATATGTCTTCTCATAAAATAACTCTCAAAGTTATTATCAGTTGTATGAAAACTTCATAAGGCATAATTATGGCTTCAAGATAATGATAATCTTGATGGGAAACTTAATAATGAATATTTCATCTTAATTTTTTATACTATACTTGAAATATGATCGAGGATGCTATAGTGAAACTTTATGGCATGACTTAAAACACAAAAAAGAATCATCATACAATTTTTTATCAGAGATTCTAGACATGAGATATGAGATGTGAGATATATTTTATAGGCAACTAAAAAGTGGAGGGTGTTAGGAGACAAAAATAATTCAAGATCAATGGATATGACAACAAAACAATAGTTGTAGTAATGATTGAGATAAGGTGCTACAAAGAGATGACTCTCTTAAGATAATACATAAAAATTATATTTCTAAATATGATATTATTTGATATGGAGCCTGATTTAGATCACTGAAATTTTTGAAAAGAGAGGAAAAAAATAGAATTTTAACTCACTTTAGTAAAAAATTGTCTGATGATAGTTACATCAAAATAAACAAAAATAAATTTTTGGTCAAAAAAAAATAAAAAGGCATAGATGCTAAAAAATACAAAAAAATTCATTTATTCTTTATAAATTTAAGTGGGGAAAAGAACTTAGGTAAGAATGATCCTTGAGTTTTCTTGGATTGTGCTCGATCACTATCTTAACACTAGCATCGAAACTTTGCTTCACCATCACTGTTGGATTGTTGCCATTTAATTAATTTCATCGTATCATTGTAATTTGACTACCCTACCACTTAACCTATACCACTGCTACCCTACCACTAAAATATCACTGGATCAAATGAGTCCATACACCTCTCGTTCAACATATCGACATTTCCTCTCGTGCTATTATAATCTGGCTTTCTCCTACTCAGAAAATGGGCAAGCTCTGTAGCTTGTGCTCATATAATTAAGGCGTCGCAATTCTTCTATTTCGAATTTTCACGTAAAACTTGGGATCTCAACATTCTTTTTTATTCATCTCATTGCATATTGCATATGAGATCTTATGAAATTAGAGCGTAAAATCTATTTATTGCAAAAGTAAAATCGATTCTTATGCGCTATTACGTCAAAAGATACATATAAAAAATGATTTTAAAATAATTAAATTTCAGCTCAAAGGGATATACAACCATGGCGAGTTCTCCTCTATCATGACACATCTCTCATAATCCATAATCCAATAATGTTATAAAAGTTATTAGTTTTATCATAGAAAGTGATCAAATCATATGAGCGTTTCAACGTATATATATAATGAATCTAGACATAAGATTATTAATCAAATTATTTTAAGAATATAAATTTACAATTCATCAAATTAAAAAATAGTAAAAAATTACCATGAAATTTGCTTTTAGGCGTTAGAAATACATGAGTATAAAATATTATTTTTGTCTTAGTTGATAGATCAAAATTTTGATGATCGAATTAATCATAATAATTTCAAGAAATTAAATGAGTTTAATTTTGTCTTATATTAAGCATTGGAATTAAAGTATTGTTGATCCTAATTATTATTTCATGTCTTGGAATAAATAAATAAAATGAAAAAAAAAAGAAAAAAAAAGACTTTTCAAGGGCTGTGATCTAATCCCCTTCTCTAAAGCATGAGCCCGATTCCTCTCTTCCCTCTTCCTCATGCGCAGATCATCGATCCCGCTCGTGACTTCCCCCTCTTCGTTCGGCCCTCGGTTCCATCTCCCTCAACCGCAAAGGAAACCGCAAACTGCAATGAACCGCACGATTCCTTTCTTCCCCTCATTCGACCCCGTCTTCAATCGAATCGCGAACAAAACAGCAAGGCCTCCTTCCAAAACTTGATGCACGATCTCCCCCTCTCAACGACAAGGAACCGAAAGCCCTTCCTCTTTGGGTTCTCATTCGTTCGCCTGATCCCTTCAAACCGAAGGCTCCCATCCAATCCGAGAGGCATTCATTCGGTCTCCACACACAGATGCTCGCCGCTCTCATTCGTGCTTCATCCCGTAAGCTCTCTCTCTCTCTCTGTCTCTCTCTATCTCAAGTGTTCCGTCACATCACTCACTCTTTTACCACAAACTCCCTCGACTGATGCTAGGAATTCAGAATTTTTCATGTCCTGATTCATGAGAGCTCCCACTGATTATTCATCTTTCTGGAATGAACTTCGAACTTCTCTATTTTCCTTTTCATTGCAATCTTTACGACAAGTTCCTTCCCTAGAGTTTAGTGTCATTTCAAGTTTTGCATCTTTTATTTTCCTAGTGCCTCAGGAATTTCCAAACCATTTTCCAACCCATTTTCATCTTGAATCGCTTCTTGTTCAAGATTGTTTTCCTAAAATGTGGGTCTCCTCATTTGTTTGAAATTCATCACTCTCATCCTTCTCCACTGCATTATCATTTTCTTCACTCTTGAATCTATATGCACTGTAGGAGTCTTGATGTTGCATGCTTCTTGGTCATTTTCATAGTTGTTGGACAGTTTAATTTCTTCATCTACTCCCCATCGAGAAAATATTACGTCCGGTCTGCGTAGCTTTACGCGGACTCCATCAACGGCCGCGTCGGTATTTTTTCCCGTTTTAGCTTAACGGGCGAATGGCGGACGGGTAAAGGGATGGCGTATTCTGACGCCGTTCGCTTCCCGGCGACCACGCGTAGCGTCGTTGGAATCTGGGAGGAATTTAAAGAAATATATATAGCATTTAGGGTTTAGGGTGTATTTTTTTGACAAACCAGCTCGGAGAAATAGAAAATCTCATTTTCTTTTACAAAGAACCATGAAGATGGAGAAGCGTTGAAATAGCGACCAATTTAGTTGAGGATGTATTAAATAAAAATTTATCGGTAATATTTCTCGTACAATTTTTCAACGGTTTGTTAGTGATATTCTTGGTCTATCTAAAGAGAATATGTTCATTACATTCCATTAGAAACAATTTGGATCTTTGTTTGGTTGAATTTTACTTTTTAGTGTTATTTTGCATATGTACTCTCTACCTCTCTTGAGGTCTGAGCATTTAAGGGACTTCTTTTTTTTATTTCTTGAGATTATGTTTAGGACATTCCAATGGAAGCAATTTGATGGTTGCTTGGATGATTTGTATTTTTTTTTTCGTCTCTCTGTACCTCTGGAATTCTGAGCATTTACCTTTTCTAGTTTATTTTCGGTTCTTGAGATTATGTTCATTACATTCCAATGGAAGTAATTTGATGGTCTTAGATAATTTACGGGTGGTTTTTTTTGCATGTACTCTCTGGAGAATCAGAGCATTTACTTCTTTTTCCAGGTTTATTTTACTGTTTTTGAGATTATGTTCATTACATTCTAATGTAAGCAATTTGGAGGTTGTTTGGATAATTTCTGGGAGTTTTTTTGGTATCTGTACTCTCTGTACCTCTCTTGAGGGTACAGATCATTTAGGGCCTACTTTTTTCAATTTATCTTGCCTTATTCTTGAGATTATATTTAGGGCATTCCAATGGAAGCAATCGGAGGTTTGTTTGGATGGGGTATTTTGCATCTGTACTCTCTGTACCTCTCTTGAGGGTACAGATCATTTAGGACTGACTTTTTTTAATTTATTTTGCCTGGTTCTTGAGATTATGTTCATTACATTCCAATGGAAGCATTTGGAGGCTGTTTGGATGGTTGGTTTTTTTTTTATATCTGTACTCTGACCTCTCTTGAAATCTGATCATTTGACCTTTTTCCGCAGTTTCTTTGGCATGGTTCACGAGTTTATGTTTAGGGCATTCCAATGGCAATTTAAGCTTTGGATGGTTTTGGGGTATTTTGTACGTACTCTGTACCTCTTGAGTACGATCATTTATGACTTTTTTTCTAGTTTATTTTGGCCTTCTTGGAGTAAATATGTTCATTACATTACATCATAAGCAGTTTGGAGGGTGACTGGTTATTTTTATAAGTTTTACGTATCTCTTTCTCTCTTGTAATTCTTGAGATTTAGAAACCTTTTAGTTTTATTTATTGAGATTATGTTTAGGGCATTCCAATGGAAGCAATTTGAAAATCTTGGATGGTTTACGGGGTTTTGGCATCGTACTCTCTGTACCTCTCTTGAGGGATCTTTATGACCTTTTTGAGTTTATTTTGTTTCTTGAGATTATGTTCATTACATTCCAATGGAAGCAATTTGATATTTGCTTTGATGATTTTACAGGTGGTTTTGCATCGTATTACGTCACATATTTTTTAAAATTTGTTTGGTTAGATGAATGCGGTCAATGGCTTGATGCGATGATGAAGTATGATCTAATGATCCAAATTTGGGAAAACTCCTTGGCTTGTTCCGAGAATAAGCGGAGGTGTATGCTGCTTTATAATGTGTATACACATCAAATTAACAAGGACCATACTAGTTATTGGCCAAACTCCAAGAAATTAAAATCAAAAGATTTTCTATGTGCAAAAGTCGGTGGAAGAAGTCGCCGCCTAAATGGCTTAACAAAATTCCAGAAAGTTGATACAAGAACTGGTTGTCCGACCATGATTAGATTCTCTGTTGATTTGGAGGGGAATTGGATGATTAAAAAATATACAAAAAGTCATAATCATTCTTTGGCGAGCTCGACCTACATCTTCTCGATCACGTGATGCATTAGCTGAGAAGGCGTCCGTGATACAATGAGAGGCTAGAATTAGAGCAACCGATATTCTATCTAACCGAAAGTTGGCATGAGAATATTGGATTCACAAAAGAGATGCTTTCAATTATATTCAGAAAGAGAAAAGATCGAGGATTGCGAATGGTTATAATAATGCATTATTACAGTTGTTTAAGGAAATGCAAGCAGCGGATGGGATGTTTGCATGGGATGTACAAGTTGATGAGTCAGATTGCTTAGTAAATTTTTTTTGGAGCAATAACATGTCTAGGATAGAATATGATTATTTTGGGGATGTGATAATTTTTGATACAAGCTATCGACTCAATAAATATAATCTTATTTGTCTTGTTGGAGTGAATCATCACGGCAAAATGTATTATTTGGAGTAGCCTTTTATAAGAGACAAGTCATTCTCATGGCTATTCCAACATTTCCGATGAGTGACAGACATCCTATAACAATATTCACTGATCAAGATCGGGCTATGGCGAGAGCTATCAAAATTGTATTGTCGCATACTCTTCATAGGTTGTGCCAATGACATATTTCAAAGAAAGCTCCTTCCAAGGTTCATTATTTTAATAGTAATAAGAGAGTACAAGGACTATTTTATACATGCATGAGTAAGTGTGACTCAGAGGAAGAGTTTGAAGAAGTTGGTCTCATATGCTAGAAGAAGGCAAATTATCATGTGTCAGTTCGAGCTTTATAAGATTAGATCCAAGTGGTCCACTAATTCATCAAGGACTCATTCGCATGGGCATCTTGTCAAGCAACATAGTGAGTCCACAACAACGATGTCACGTATCTAAACCAACAAGTTCACTCTGATTATTTCTTGGGGTTGGAAAAGGTTATGGAGACATGGAATGAACATGATAAGACTTCAAGTGTAATAATCATCGATTGTTCAAAGACACCACCAATTCTAAAATAAGTCGTATGTTTTATACAAGAAAGGTTTATACTATGTTTGAGGAGGAATTTTTGCATGGAGTTGAGGCCTTAGTAAGTCGATGACAAAGACCATGGAGTATTTGGTAAGAAACTTAGAGAATAAAAATACATCCAAAATATGGATTATGCATTTCAATAGGACTACCCTAGATGTAACTTGTACTTGCAAAAAATTTGAATTGATGGGATTACTTTGTGCCCACTATATCCGAGTTCTTAGTCGTGATGTGCATTCCGGATAAGTATCTTCTCATGCGATGGTCTACCGTGAGCAAGAGGGATATTTACATTGATAGTGCATACAAAATTAAGAGATGTGGAAAGACGATGGAAATGCCGACATTATTTTCGGAATCACATAAGTCGATATGCATATCAAATAAGCGTCAGGCAATAAGAGAGCTGAGGACTATATGCTTGGATCCTTAAAAAAACTATATGATGATGTCGACTCTATAATAAGTGAGAATTCTCCACCGACAAAGCGTTAAGAAGAAGAAGTCAACCACAAGACAAGGGAAAAGACATCTTAAAGGATCTTAAGCAACGCCCAAAGGGTGTTTCCAACTGGCTTAAGGGATATTGGGAGAGATCCAAGAAAGCCAAGAGTAATTTTCTATTTGCGTATTAGTTTTTAGTATTTCAAATATTGCTGTTAATCTTCAAACCATTCTACTTTTGTTGTTGTAGAAACCAAAGTATAGTTTGATAGTGTTACAGAACGTGTTTCGTCACAAGTTGCATCACCTTTCTTTATGCCGAGTATTTTTTGAGATATGCATAATATCACACATCGATGTAAAATCATCAACTAATGATGTTCTATATGAATTTAACTCGAGCACAATCAATCGTCCAAGGGTACACTGTCGATGATGGATATTATTTCAGGAAAATATTTTAATGCATGACATCATCTAGTTTTGTGTTCTTTGACTGTACAATATTTTCTGTAATGCTTTAGAGTCCCTAAGATGACTCTCTTTAACTTAATAGGCACACCAAGATATTTAGATCAGATTTGGGGATTTTCAGTTATTGTAGCTCTTTAAGCAGAGTTATTGAGTTAATCCCACAGGACCTTGTAATCATTCGACCAGAAATAAATATGCGACATTACCAATAAATGCATTTGGAGGGTGATTGTTTTATGTTTTTTAAGATTCTACTCTCTCCTCTCGAGGGTACGTAACATTTCCTTTTCCAGAATTTGCTGCTTATTGAGATTATATTTGGGCATTCCAATGGAAGCAATTTGGATTTTATTTTGTATTCATATATTCTCTGTACCACTCCTGAGGGTATAGATCATTTATGGCCTTTTTTTTCCAATTTATTTTGCTTGATTCTTGAGATTATGTTTAAGGCACTCCAATGGAAGCAATTTGAAGTTTGGATGGTTTTGGATGTGTTTTTTGCATCTGCACTCTCGAGGTACAAATCATCATTTATGGCCTTTTCTAATTTATTTTGCTGATTCTTGAGATAATGTTCATTACATTCTTTATGCAATGAAAGTCGTTTGGATGGTTTCGGGGTATTTTGTATCTATACTCTCTGCACTCTCTGAGGTGATCATATATGGCCTTTTCCTAATTTATTTTGCGATTCTAGAGATAATGTTCATTACATTCCAATGGAAGCAATTTGAGGTTTGGATGATTTTATATTTTCTGATTCTCCTCACTGAGGGTCTGAGCATTTTGAGACTCTTTTCTAGTTTATTTTGCTGCTTTGAGATTATGTTTATATTCAAATGCAATTTGGAGGTCGCTTTGGAGGTTTCTGTGGGGTTTTATCAGACTGCACTCTCTTGAGGGTGATCATTTATCTACTTTTCGTTATCTTGCCTTCTTCTTGAGATTATATTATATTCCAATGGAAGAAATCTGGAGGCTATTTGGATGGTTTTTGAGAGGTATTTTGCATCTGTACTCTTTGTACCTCTCTTGAGGGTACAGATCATTTATGGCTGACTTTTTTCAGTTTATTTTACCTGGTTCTTAAGATTATGTTCATTACATTCCAATGGAAGCATTTGGAGTGCTTGATGTTTTTGGGGTATTTTGCATCTCAGATCTCTATACCTCTCATGAGAGTACGATCAATCTTTTTTTCCAGTTTATTTTGCCTGATTCTTGAGATTATGTTTAGGGCATTCCAATGGAAGTAATTTGAAGGCCATTTGGATGGTTTCAGATGGGTGTTTTGAATCTGTACCTCTCCTGAGGGTACAAGTCATTTATGGTGACAATATCTCTAAGGTATACATATGTATAACTAACACATAAGTTAACCTAAATCTATTTGTATTAAATCGATATCTATAAGAAAGGATATCTAATTAATTATTTATTAAGTATTAAGTTAGTTGGCAAATTTAATCTCATAATGTGGTGGTAAATTTAAAGCCTCTTAATCTATTATTATATTTATGCTATTCATTAATTGAAAATAATTATTATATAATTAAATGTTACAAGTTATCGCTTTCGCACTAGTTTCATTATAGTTATAAAAGAATTAAATTTTTCATATTGCAATGAGACAAAAAAATTACTATTTTTTTATAATAGATTGACTTATTTTGTTTGGGTTTCCTCTAAATAAATAGACAAGTCAATCTGATAAGGTTTAAGTCAATATTGAACTTCATTTCACTCGAGCATGAGCATACTAAGAATACATTTGAGTTAATTTTTTTAGCTGCTTTATTTTCAAAATAAAAAAAATAGCTAAACACAATCATAATCATATTTAACTATTAATATTTTAAATATTTAAAAAAATCATCATAAAAATTTACTTTTAAAATTAAATTAAAATATCATGATTATAAAAAAAATTAAAGTTTAAAATTTTTTTTAAAAAAAATTTACTTACACCAATCACAATAATTTTACAATCAATATTTAAAAAAAAAAAAGATAATCACCCCAAACAAACCCTAAATCAGCCGAGAAATTACATGAAAATCCTGCTCATAACAATCAGCAAACCAACACAAACAAATGAACTAATTACTTGACCATACCATTAATCTTCTAAGGCGACAAAAATGGCCATTAATCCTTAATTTAATTTTATGCATTGTGCATACATTAATGAAGCAATAAATAAAGAGCCATGCATCACTCAAAAGAATTAATAAAAATATTTAGGCATTTAAAATATAAGTGATAATAATATTTTAATGTGACATTTAAAATCTGAATATTATTTTAAAATAATAATATTTAGGCATTTTATATACCCTAAATATGTAAGACTAGTGGCAATGTTTATAAATCTAATAATAAAATGAGATTATCTTGATTGTTGTATTGATGAAAAAACAAATATTATTGATGATACACATCTATGAAAAATAAAATAAAAAAATGATTTTAAATGCATTTCTTTCAAGAATATAGCCCCAAAACCAAATCAATAAGATAAAAAGATGATACATAAAATAAACAAATAATAATAAATCAACTATGAAATGAGAGAAAAGAAAAAAAGAGTAATATATCATCTCGATCCATAAACTATCCATTCACTTCAACAAAAATGCTAAGTCTTGCCACCAAACCAATGCATTATACAAAAAAACAAAGTTATGATCATCGAAATCATGATTATATATTTAAGCTCATGGAGTTAATGATTTCTAATGTCAACTATCAATTGTTTGACATCCGATCATTCTGACATTCAAAAGTTTAGATTCATATCTATTACATTATATTAATGTATTCTTCATTTTGGGAAAATTAATCTTTTGAGATTAATGAGTTATTAATGAATCATCCAAAACCTATATCAAACTAAATCCTATAGTTCTCATTGGATTTTTCCCCAAATAAAAAATATAGCGTTAACGCCTCTAAATATATTCATCTTCTTGGGCCATATGGTCTACCACCGGGAGTTTGTGATCACGCTTCCATGTACTTTGCATAAACATCCAGCCAACACTATAGCTTGGATCAGCCCACTCACCATTTTTGATGGCATTTTCGATCGCAAAAGACTACAAAGATCTTCAACAAGTAATTTGATCTGAATAGCTAAAACATAATCTCAATAAGTTGGCCCAGAAAAAAAAATAGTTAAGAGAAACCAAATTTGAAAACTTCTTACAATCTCGAAGAATGCTCTTATGGGTTGGTTTGGGTAATGAGTCGTAAAAATACGCCCTAACTTAATATATGCTCACTAGAGTGTCCCTGATTATCTATAACCGGCAAGAAGATTAACTCACCAACACTGCTCAGTGACATGTCGATGAACATTTTGCTTTCGCCTTTAGTGCACTGCATAACTCAGAAGAAAAGAAGAGAACGATTATGATTCTAGCTTTTATCTAAACAAACAAGAATTGAATCATAATACCCAACATTCCTATGGGTAACATACCCAATGCAAGCATAAAATGTACATAGGGACATACAGACAAAGTAATACTTCTAAGAAGCTAAGGCATCATGTGCATCCGAGATATTGATCCGTGAACTCATCGACCGCCTCATGCAATAATGATATTCCCAGCTGTGAATACTGTATCACCCCTGCAAGTGATAAATATTTTAAAGTGATCTTAATTAAATGAATAGGTTATTTTATGTATGAAGGAGCTGATTGAAGATTGACTTACTTGTCCTCAAATCGGAGCATGACGTGTCAATAAGATCGAGGCAAAATAGCTCGGATGAGAACTCAACAAAAATGATGTGCCTCACCGCTACAATGAAATTATCGATGATGAAAAGTGATGAAGAGCTACATTCACTATGAATAAATGATCGATCTACTGAGATGATTCATACCTCCGACTGATGCTCCTCCACCACACGATAGCATGGTAATCGACCTTCTGGCTCATCTTGAGAACCTAAAAAAATTTAGTGAAATCTATTTCTTTTTATCTCAAATTTAAAAGAAAGTAACTTAATACCTCTACCGCTTTCATCTTGAATGGAGGCCACCACATCACTTATTCTTGCTGACTTCCTATGTGTGTGGGGGAACAAGCTTTCCTCTTCTTCCTCATCTCACCGAGCTTTCACACCACATTCAATGCTACCGACATGTGTTTGAGCATCCATGTGTGTGTGGCTCCACAAGAACTTCACCCACTCAATGAACTCCACATGGGCTTCTCCTCAGAATCCAACTCCACATGGAAGCTCCTGGTAGCCTCCACAAGAGCTTCCTCTACGAGCCTCCTCGGGCTTTCCAAGTGGTAGCCTCCCTAGGGGTACCCTCCACAGGGGAAGCTCCTGTGGTAGCCTCCTCAAGAGTTTCCCCTGTGGTGACCCCCACAGGAACCTCCCCCACACTTGGGGTGGTAGGACCCCATTGCCTGGCAAGAACTTCCTCGATAGCAGCAACCCATAAATCAAGCCCATCCATCCTCTCCGTCATTGTTGCATGAAAAGATGATATTGTATCTTTCAAGTCCCTGAAACCTGCAAGTATCCTCTCCCAAAGCCCGCTGTGGGGTAGTAGCAGAGGGCGTGCTACATTGGGACGGGAGAATATCGGAGACATATGGAGAGTCAATGAACTCATTGGACTTAAAATGGACTATCTGACATGTGTAGATTGCGGGACACTAATTCAAGGAGCCGTGTCTCCTCTTCTAATATGTCCTCGAATGAAAGGCGCACTGTGATAAATCGATAAGAAAATGTGAAGACATACAACATAAATAAAGACATTCTTATATGAACTAAGTGATATTATTATATTACCCGGTGTTGTCCCAAACTAGAAAGCATTATTTGGAAACTTTATTTTGCCCATCGCAAAGATAATGCGCTTTGCAGATGGAAATGATAGGCTTATGATGCTTATGTCCTCAACCGCTCATATCTACAAACATTCCTGGAGATATAGAATATACCATCAGAAGAGTGACAAAGCCACTCATGTAACCTACGCCTTACCAATCTTTGATGTAATAACATCAAATTGGGAAACTAAAAGTCCCAAATGATCTGCTGTATTCAAGAAATCTATCTATGTCATCTGTAGTAATCACCGATGCCACCATAATTGTGATATACAAAAAATAGATTTGAAAATAAAATATGTACAATCGCACAAACCGTACATGTGCAACGAGCCATCCAATGCTCAAGTTGATTCTTGTAGTCATGAATAACTACTAGGAGGATTGCCATAAGACCTTCTCCCTCAAGCATCCTATCACTAACTTCATCTGGGGTGAAAGGAATGCACCGCCCACCCAACAAGAAAGCTTTTTTCTGTCCCAAGAGTGATGTAATGGTAACAGTCTCTAGTCTAATGAAGATGGAGATGAAGCCTCTTTAAAATATCGTATTTCATCGAAAGCGTTGTAATATTATCAACACGCTTCTTACAAGCAGATCTCAAGTTATCCTTTTCCTGACATGGTAAACTTCAAAAAAGAAAAGTCGAGGTAATGAGTGATGCAAATCACCCATCAAACCAAAGCTTTTCCAAATTATTGTTAATAGATGCAAAAAAACCATCCAAAATCCTCAAATTGCTTCCATTGGAATGCAAATATAATCTCAATAATTAGCCAAAAGAAAAAAAGAGGTCATAAATGATTCACCTCGAGAGGTATGAGAGTAATGTACCACCAAAACCATCCAAACAAATGCTTCCATTGGAATGTAATGAACATAATCTCAAGAACCAAAAAATAAAAAAAATGTCAAATGATATGTACCAAAGAGGTACAGAATACGATATAAAATACCCCAAACTATCAAACACCTCAAATGCTTCCATTGGAATGTAATAAACATAATCTCAAGAAGTGCAAAATAAATGGAAAAGTCAAAATGATATGTACCCTTAAGAGAGGTGCAGAGAGATGCAAAATACCCCAAAACCATCCAAATACTCAAATTGCTTCCATTGGAATGCCCTAAATATAATCTCAAGAAAGGCAAAAGATAAAAAAAAGTAGTCAAAGATCTATACCCTCAAGAGAGGTACAGAGTATAGATGCCAAAAACTCCCAAACCATCCAAACAAAATGCTTCCATTGGAATGAATCTCAACAAAACAAGCAAAATAAACTAAAAAGGTCATAAATGCTCAGTACCTCCAGAGGGAGAGTATATACAAAAAACACCCTAAATCATCCAAACAACCCATAATTTCCATTGGAATGCCCTAAACATAATCTCAAGAATGCAAAATATACTAAAAAAAGGTCAAAATGATCCGTAATTCTCAGAGGTACAAAGAGTAGATACAAAATACCCCAAACCATCCAAATAGCCTCAAATTGCTTCCATTGGAATGCCCTAAATATAATCTCAAGAATAGGCAAATAAACCAAAAGTAGTCAAAAGATCTCAGACCCTCAAGAGAGGTATAGACGATGCAAAAAACTCTCCTTAAACCATCCAAACATCATTTCCATTGGAATGCCCTAAATATAATCTCAATAAATGCAAAATAAATTAAAAAAAAGTCCTAAATGCTCAGACCCTCAAAGAGGTACAGAGTACAGATGCAAAAATACCCAAAAATCATCCAAACAGCCATCAAATTGCTTCCATTGGAATGCCCTAAACATAATCTCAATAAACAGTAAATAAACTAAAAAAAAAAATATAAATATTTGTACCCTCAAGAGAGGTAGAGAGTATGATACAAAATACCCAAAATATCCAAACAACTCCAAATTGCTTCCATTGGAATGCCCTAAATATAATCTCAAGAAGAATGCAAGATAAATTGAAAAAGTATCTAAATGATCTATACCTCAAGAGAGGTGAGAATACATGCAAAATACCCCAAAACCATCCAAACCCTTCAAATTACTTCCATTGGAATGCTAAACATAATCTCAATAAATAGGCAAAATAAACTAAAAAAGGTAAATGTTCTGCCTCAAGAGTGGTACAGAGTACATAAAAAACAAAAACCATCCAAAGCCTCCAAATTACTTCCATTGAATGCCCTAAATATAATCTCAAAAGAATGCAAAATAAACAAAAAGTATGCTCTAAATGATATCTCAGAGAGGTACAGAGTACTGATGAAAAATACCCCTAAACCATATCCAAACAAATTGCTTCCATTGGAATGCCCTAAATATAATCTCAAGAAGAAGGCAAGATAAACTAAAAAAAAGTAGAAATGATCTAACTCAAGAGGTATGAGAGTACATATGCCAAAAAAACTCCCAAAAACTATCCAAATAGCCTCCAAATTGCTTACATTTGAATGTAATGAACATAATCTCAAGAAACAGGCAAAATAAATTGTGAAAAAAGGTTATAAATGATATGTATTTTCAAGAGAGGTACAGAGAGTACAGATGCAAAAAACTCCCCTAGAAACCATCCAAATAGCCTCCAAATGCTTCCATTGGAATGCAATGAACATAATCTCAAGAACCAGGCTAAAGAAACTGGAAAAAATCCTTAAATGCTATGTCTCGAGAGAGAGTACAGAGTATATAAAATAACCTATAAAAAACCAATCTTTCATCGACGGAGAAGAACAGTAAACCCTAAATTCATTCAAGTTGGAATGCATGTGTAAATACCTCATGTAATCACCTATAATACCTCAATTTTGATATATCATGAAAGGCCGGACGTGCCGATCGAGAGTGGGAGCTAAGTTGAGAAAAAATCCTTAATCAAAAGAAAGCCCTAAACCGTTCGTGACAGGAATGTCGAACGCATCATCTCGTTCTTCTCTTTTTTTTGAAGATGGGTCGCTGAAGCGTAAGCGTCGTGAATGCCATCCCTTTACGCTCCGCCCGCTATATCGCTCATTGCGCCAAAATGGGGAAAAAATACTAAACATGTGTCGATGATTGAGTCCGACGTGCTCCATGGACTCGACGTATATTTTCTCCTTTCCATCGATATAATTGAGGAACCGATCAATTTTAATTTTCCTCTCAAATATATCATAGCAAAGAGTTTCATTTTGAACTTTCACTTCTTTATTGCTTTACATCACATTCTACATGACTGACATTGAATTTCCTTAGCTCATTGTGTTGAATATTATTTCTTTCTTCATCTATCTTAAAAAATAAATGAAAACAAAAATATTTTACACTTGGTTGGACACCACGTAGATCCGCAGATATTCTTATTATGGTGATCGGATACGACATTGAAGAATGATGTACTATCCTAAGAGAAAGTCACCATCTATAATTAACCAATCACCAATAACCACTCAGGATGATGGGTCTTTAAATGTAAGAGATTCTTCCCCACTTTAGAAAAATAAAGTAGGGTTCATTTTAAATCGGTTCATTAAGTTTCATATGGTAAAGCTCCATATAATTATAACCCAGAAATGAGATTCCATAAGAATACTCGATTAAATGATCGTTCCAAAGATTTCAAAAGACTATCAATCAATTTGGTTTATTTTGAAGATCAAGATTAATCAAAGGAGAGTTATTATCGAACCAAAGAGATAAGTAGAGATTCTCACGCTGTTGGAAACAAATCCCAAATTATCCTATGATTGGGCTTTATATTTTTGAATTTGAGAATTAAATATTTGAATTGAAATTTTATTAGAAATATAGGACTTATAATTCCATGATACAAGATCATGGAAATTCCTAAGAGGTGAGGATTTATGCTTGTGCATAGAAACATCTACATGATCCTTCTAGAGCTTTGGCTGCCAAAGCATGCTCAAAATTTATGAGCTCTCGACAATTATTGAATTGAAGAGAGTGATTTGAAGTGTTGGTATAATTTAAGGCAAATGGAATAGTAGATAAGACACTATCGAGATTTCATCCGGTGGACTTTAGATCTGTTCCGTGTTTCATGAAGCCCCTATAGTTAATTACCCCTCTCAATAAGTAAGAGAGAACTTTCGATTAAGGCTAGTCGTTAGATCGCTTAATGCCTAGCATATAGTAGCAACATATGGAGTTTTAGAAGTTAAGATTCATGAAATTTATCATTTCAGCTTAAACCGAATGGTTGGGGGAATGATGACATGCCCGATCTAGATCCCATGGTTCCGTATCCCCGCAATCGCCCCTAGTCTACTTAGTAAGAGGTAGATAATATTCACCCAAGAATCCTTATCAAGAACACATGGGTTACGTAAGAAATCCTTGTAGATCAGGGTGGTGTTTGTTCAAGGAGACACTTAAGTCAACCTGATAGAGGTTATTTGCCTATCAAGTATACCCTATGATTCACAACTCAAAAGGTAGAGCCATTGGGAGATACTGCAGCATCGTAATATAATGGTGCATTGGCCAAACCACCATGAGGACTCGTATAAATTACATTTATGGAGCCTATGGTCAGCAATGCATAATGACATCTTCCTTAGCAAGAGAGATTGTGAGAGTGAACATAATTTGATTTGACATTGGCTTCTTTGTGAGCTAAAATTTTAATTTATCACCGACAAATAGGAAGGTGGATGGATTGAGTTTAATTTAAGTTTTAATGATAGAGTTTCATTTAAGATTGTTACTTAATTTGATTTAAAAATTGATTAATTTGAATATGTTTAAAAGCTTATCTTGTCAACTTTGTTAATGAGATTAGATCTATCAATACCTAATAGAATCGCTATATTTTTCGATTTGAAACTCTTATTATAGTTTTAGTTTTGTTAACAACTTAAGACTTCCGAAAACAACCCAATCCAAGATCGAACTTAAATTTAAGCATTCAAATAGTGTGCCCATGTGTGGTTAGTATTTCTGAATTATGAGATTGATTTTGTATTTTCAATTAATTCCAAGCACAGCCTTTTCGCATTAACATTAAAATTTGTACTTGAAATCTATGTAATAATACGTGTGTATTTATTTAGCTAATTTCATCTAATTAATGAAATTATTGATTTTAAAAATCATAATGAAATTCCTTAATTTTGATTAAAGGAAGCCCTATGATTTTACATATTTTGATTTAGTATCGCCTTCTCTTACTGTACAAAGAGTTCATATCCGTGGCTAAGAAGGTATTTATTTAGATTATAGTTTAAAATATTACTTGCACTTAGTTTATTGTTGAGTTTTGTAATTCTCTCAAATTTGATTATGTTTAATCTACATCACTTTGATAAGTTATGATTTTGTATTTATTGTTTTATCTACTGCTTTATTAGCTAGCATAGTAATTACCTTCATATTCATAAGAGTTACTAAACAATTTGGATTCATCTAGACTTTAAGTTTATTGCAAGTTTGAGTCTAGTCTCCCAAATTCAATTAGAGCTTGTTTAATTCTGAGGAATTTACAAGAAAAGAGAACTCACTCATTACTTTAATTTAAGCCATAGAGAATCGCAATTAGAATTTGTGAGTTTAATATTAGCCTCCCTAAATTTTACTTACATTTTAAAAGAGCGTCATATTCTTTCCAAATTTTTTTTTAAAGGTTGCCCTCCTACTTCTCTTTGATTTAACATTTATCTTCATATTTAGCATATCTTCTTTTGTTTGACTTAAGTTTAGGTAATTCCATATGAATATGTTTAAGTCCCAATTTTAGTTTAAATTTTGACTGACGCCATCCCCTGCATCTGATCTTATGGCTTATCTGACGCCTTGAAGTAGGAGTGGTCTTATGACAAGAATTTTTTTTTATCTCGTCGCGGCCTCTTGAGTATGAATGAGACCTTCACCGAAAGAAGACATACAATGCAATATATATTTATCCCCTCCCCCTTTTTCTAAGTTTAGAAATTAGACAAAATTTCGACAACATTTCATCTAGGGGCAGTGACATCTAACAAGTGTTAGCTTACATTGAGATAGAGTGGTGTCTTACACCACATGATTTTTTTCATCTCGTCACACCCTCTTGAGCATGACGAGGTGTTCAAACCTATAAAGAAACACAAGCATGTATATATATACACATTCACAGATCCCACATGTTTTGACTCATTTTTTGGCATGCTGCAATGCTCAGCAAAGAAATGGGGGTTGCATATGCGATTGGGAATGTGATGCAAGAAGTGCGACGCCAAAAATCAAAAGAAGAATTCGCCTCTTGACGATGTTCTTCCCCAGTTTGTGGCAAAATTGGAAGGATAAAATGAGGAGTGCAAAGCCAAAAACTGAAAGAAGAATTCGCCTCTTGATGATGTTCTTCCCCAGTTTGTGGCGAAGCGAAAATTGGAAAGACAATGCAATGAATGCGTTTAAAACCGAAGAAGAATTCTGATGATATTCTTCCCGATTTGGTGAGCCGGTATCCGGTAGACCATAGAAATTTTGATGTGGCTTATAAGACGAGTAGCTTTCGGAAGGGGCTTTTCAGAAGAAATACCGGAATGCAATTAAATCGTTCCAGGGATGGCCTTGCCTCTGGGAAGCAGGACCAGTGGCCCTGCGTCTTGAGTGGTCCCGGGCCTACGATTCAAAAGGGCTTTGTAAAAGCAGATGGACTGATTTCTGAAGAAGCAGCGCTGAAGCGCCTTGGTTCATTTGCAACCGGTTCTGATCTGATTGTCAGCGCAAGAGCCTGACCTACGAGCTGAGGGGAATGTGGCGGGCCACCATGCAAGTGAGACTAGGCCAGTGTGAGCGTATTGAGGCGGAGCTGCGGATCTGGTTTCCGACGCACAACGCAGAAGGCGCGAGGATTTAAGCAAGCACAACGATTGATCAGGGTTGGACGCCCATGGTTTTATGAAGTATTCGGGTCGCACCGTCGATCCGTTCAAGTCAGACGTCGTGAGCACGTGCTAGCCCGAAAGAAAAGCTAATCGGCCCGTAGTCCCAAGGACGACCTAAGAGGGACCTTGATTTATCTGAAAGCGGCTGATTGGAAGAAGGCGCCTTTTGAGTTTATGCAGCTCTGGGCCACGTGTGTAACGTCCGGAGTGGTAAAATGGCCTGAAATGGGCTTCTACGAGCGGTTATGAGATATAGGGATGGGTATGGGAACCTGCAGAGACGGCGACGCATCACAGGGCCCGAACGACGAGGGTTTTATAGCGCTGGCCAATGAGGGTATGCAGGAGGCATTGCGCCGAATGCGGGATTGTGTCGTCCGGATCGCTCAAAGCGGAATGCGGATTGTCGCCGGATGGACTCAAAATGCGGATTAAATGACTGCTGAAATGCGCGGATTGTATCGCAGCCGGACTCGCTTTACGCGGATTGCATCGCTGGTCATTCAACTAAACGCGGTATGAAAGGGCCGAGTATTGACGCTGAGTGAGGATCCATGGAACGGGATGCGGCAGAAAGCTGATCTGAAATCGAGAGGAGAATGATGGAAAAATTACTGCATAGAGTTTCAACCGCCAATGCATGAGAGAGAAAGCTTTTTATTTTTGAGAGTTGGCGAAAAAAAAAAAGGGAGCGCTTTTTTTTTTCAAGAGATAACAAAGATGGAATGGTAAATTTAGGTTTATTTAATTTTTTACAATTAATCACTTTTAAAACGAATTATGGACAAAAATATATAGTATATATTAATATATATGATATTATATATGTTATTATATATATATATATATATATATATATATATATATATATATATATATATATGTATATATATATATAATATTATTATGTATATATATATACATATATATTATGTAGTATATATATATATAATATATATATATATATATATATATAATAAATAAATATTCGTATTTCAAATACATACATTACATATTATTTAATATTAACATAATAACATATTATTATTTTATAAGATAATATTCATAAATATATATATTATTATTAATATATGCGCATATTTAAATATGATATTTATATATATTATATTTATTACATACATATATTATATATACATTTATATATTATATCATTATATATATATATATACATACATATATATATATACATATATATATATATATATTATTATATATATATATATATATATATCAATCTTAGGTTCTTTCGATGTTCAAGATTCTTGATCGGGGTCATGGTTCAAGTCAAATTGAGTCAATTTCAAATTTCAAAATTGACGCCGCTTTTGACCGCCGACATATTCGGAGACTTGTCCAATTGGCGCAAATGCCTTATTATTTGATATATTTTGATGTTTTAAAGCTAACGACGTAATCTATTTCACGAACAGAGGTCATTTGGTTTATGTCGGCATCTCATGACCTCGATATACGTGCAAGCATGTTGACGACTCGAGCGCTTGAACAGTTGATCCTCAAGTTGTGTAATATTTATATTCTGACCAGTTTCTATGTTCTGAATGTGACGGTGAGGTCCCTTCATCGATCGGAGGTCATTTGAGTTAACTTTGGTGACATCTAATGCGTTTACCTCGACGGCGTTGTCATTTCAAATCATTGACATTTGCATACTCACCAATTGAAAAGTAGTCTCATTTAATAGATTTTGATATTTTGAAGCTAACGACGCAATCAATTTCATGAACGGGGTCATTTGGCTTATGTCGGTGCCTCCTAACTTCGATATGCGTGCAAGCATGTTGATGACTCGAGTGCTCGATCAGTTGATCATTAAGTTGTACAATATTTATATTCTAACCAATTTGGATGTTCCAAACTTGATGGCAAAGTCCGTTCATCGATCAGAGGTCGTTTCGACCATTTTCAGAGACGTCCAATGCATTTCAACCTCGATTTGTGCGTTGTCATTTCAAATCATTCGACATTTATGCAGACTCGTTCAAATTAAGCACAACCAGTCTCATTTGATAGTTTTCAATATTTTGAAGCTAACAACATGATCAATTTCATGAACGGAGGTTATTTGGTCATCGTCAGTAGCTTCCCAACTCGATATGTGGCCGATACATCGATAGCGGCGCTTAATAAATTGCTCGTTAGAGTTTGAAATATTTATATTTTGATCAATTTTGGTATTCTGAATGCGACGGCGAAGTCCGTTCATCGATCAGAGGTTGTTTCAATCATTTTTGGTGACGTTCAGTGCATTTTGAGCCTCAATTTGATCACTGTCACCTCCAAAGTCCATCGAATTAGATTTGTAGGCTTGACTTTGACTTATGGCATACATATAGAGGTCAACTAGCATGACATAAGTTTATGCATGAAGTATGCAAGCTTAAATGACTGTCTTGCCGGTTGGTGATACTCTCCTAGATTGTTAATGATCTTTTGAGTTGTAGTTCTCTTCTTGATCTTCCTTTTCTTAGCCAGCTTCTTTGATTTATGAGGCATGTGTTTAGTAGACTGCTTCTCATGCCGCGGAAGATTTTAATGCCACTAAGAAGCCCAAATACTTGGTTTAGCATCTATCTTAAGTCCAATATAGGTTCAAGTGGTTATTTCCACTTAACACTGTGGACGCTCTTTAGTCGAGATTTTCATGATCTTTTGAGACTACTATTTCACATTCTTCCCCAATCGATTTGTCCTGCTTATCTTTCGGATGATACAAGAGGACATAATCATCCTTGTAGATTCTCTTTAGGTTGACTAACATCTGATAAATAAATTCACCTCCGACATACTTCCTTTCTAGCTAATCTTTGAAGACATATCTTCGATAGGATGATCATCCATGATAGGGACAATAATTTGGATTACCGACTTGACGCTTTTCGTGCCTTTTGATTTCTCGGTAATCAGACCGCTTTGACTACTTTTCAAATAATTTGGTCACACTGTCCCTTCTAAAGGAATATTCTTTGTTCATCTTTTCCTTAAGAGATGGCTGTATTTGCTCATCATCTCTTGTTGCTTATTTTGGATGCTATCCACCACTTGGAAAAGTTCAAGATTTGTCATTGCCTCATAATACCAATTTTGGTTGTGGATTAGAATAAAAAGGCTTCTTTCCCTTATCATCATTATACATCGGTTGCTTTCCTTTATCCACATTGTATATTACCCGCCGCCATTTGAGCTATAGGTGAAGTATGAATTTCATTTTTCTTGAGTCCGGTTTGTTTCTCTTTGATTTATCTCATAGACTTCTTTATGGTGATTTAGTTTTTCAAATTTAGCCACCTTATCGAAAGTCATGGAATATGCAATCGCCATGCATAGAAATGGTGTCATTTTATCATCTATATTGCCCATTAGCAATTGGATCACATGTTCTTCTTCCAATTATTGCTCACACTTCATTAGGTTGCACCAATGACTTATGAATTTTGTCACTAACTCATCTTTCCTCCTTTTCAAGAAGGTGAATTGTGATTTTCTCTCATATGAACCTCTTCACAAATATAATCTTTAATTCAACAAATATTTTAATTGAATCATTTGACAATTCTACATGCCATTCAAAAGCAATTGAGGTCAGGCTACTGACAAATTGACTAAAAAGTAGTGCATCGTTCCCTCCTGTGATACCACAAGTAGCCTTAAATTGGGCTAGGTGTTGCTTTGGATTACCAAGTCTGCTGAAAGTATTAAATTTTGGCACCGAAAAGTAACCTTTTATGACACTGGTCATATTCATTTAGGCCTTTACTCACCGCCTCCGAGGTTATGAGCCTTTATCTTTTCATTGATTATTATTTCCGAATAAAGCTACAGCTTCCGTGAGCTAGCCAGATTTTGCATTATTGGATGGAGAGGTAGTGGGTTAACTTTGTTTCTCGCTTCATGAGTAGCATATACTACATGAGCTTGAGGTACCACATTGGCTGGTGGTATAGAAATTGTATTATTAACGGTCTGTTGATTAGTAGACAAAACAAGTATTGCACTTGATGTGAAATTCTTCTGCAACATCTCCATCATGATGTTCATTTATACCATCATATCATTTATTTTGGTACTCAGCTGTACAATCTCCTTGTCTTTGACCTCTATTTGGCACTGATTTCTCTTGCTATCTAGCTAGTATCATGGCGCCAATCAAGATAGTATTCCTCTTCTTCTATTTCTTGTTGTTGTTCTGCTCCTTACACATTTTCCGGGAAAACTTGACTGCCCATCTCCTTGTGCATTTGCAGAGACAGTTGTTGTTGGGGCTATACGATGACGCTTATTATAAAAGCAAGTACCAGGCTGATCATTCCTGGTTCAACTATATAGACAGCTTCAACATCCATGATCTATTTCTCATTCTGGTCTTCTTCTTCTTCATCTTCAGCAAAGATCGAAGATCCATCTTCTATTTGTTTCAGAAGACTCTTCTTCATAAGCATCAAATTCGTTCGATTTCGATTCGCTTGTTGCCGATGTGAGAGTTCATCTATATCTAACCATATAGACGACTTCTACTTCCATAGAATTCTTCATTATTTTCTTCTTGCACATGAATTTCATCGACGCTTTCCAAAGTGGATCTCGTTCAATGTAAACAAATACTTTCTATTAAAGGATCACGATCAAAGTCAACCTTCTCTTGTGGGGTGAAATCGACGACGATGGGATCCCAGGATTCTCTAGGGTGTCGACCATCATGTCTTTCATCAGTGATATCCCTTCTTTTGGGTATCCATTTCTAATGAGTTGATTTTGAGGTAGATTTCTGAGTATATGTGTCAGATGTCACACCTCTTCCATTCTTCAAGACTTCATTATGGGGTCTTGGCCTCCATATTTGCTTATCCTTTCACTAGGACCTTTCGGCAGTGGATTCTTGGACACAGGTCCAAGTGTCATGCTCGATGCTCACCATGCAAAGCATTCCTCTAGTTACCGTAAGAAATGATAAACTTTCTTGATGGATCTTCAGTATTTTCCATCACCACGGGCCTCTGAAATCTTCTTTTCATTAGGCTTTTGTCCTTGGCTACTTTGAGAACTTTATATATCCTGGCAGACAGCGTTTCAGGCTGTCTCCTATGTGGTGGTGGAGCTTGACGTGGTTGGTTCTTCTAGAAAGACTGATTTACTTCATGAGTAGAGCTATTCCTTTTTACCCACTTTAAGTTGTCAAAGTTGTTGTGGGTAGGGATACTCACTTATGGTAGTATCGCTTGTTCACTAGTCATTCAAAGAGGATCACAAGCCCTCAGTTTCTCCTCTTCTTTGTCTTCTAGTTAATTTGCTCCCTGATGAGAAAGCTTCATGATCATGCTTTTCGTACAAAAGGTTCAATTGGTGCAGCAGCTGTACCATGAGGCATTAAAGACACAATTTTCCCATTGACTATTTTTTTTCGTCACGGGAGCTTCAGATTGACCTAGCTTTTAAAATCAAGTTCTCTGTGAGAGAACTCCTTGACTGGCCGTTGAACTACTGCACTGGCTAGTAGGAGTTTCAAGAACTTGAGGCCTTCCAAAGATGACCTCTGACAAATGTACCATGGGTGGATACTTCGTGAGTTGCGTACGATAGTCAAAATTCAAGCTACCAAATTGAATGGTAGCCCCATCTCCTGTGTTGATGATGACATTGTCTAGGTAGATGTTCACATTGCGACCTAGATGGATGGTGAAAGGAGTGTTTTGTAGATCCATTTTCTACAAAAGTAAAAGATGGGGATTAGTAATTAGTAATTATTATTTCACCCCATACTTTCAAGATGCAGAGGTGCTACAGAATAAAATAATGGTGTGATAAAGATATATTCTACGTAATGATTATTTCTACATGTAGTCTCATATTAAATTTATTACACACTTAGATCATCATTTTTCTTTTGAATTTTAAAAATTTTATTGCTACTATAGCACATATATGACTAGCCAAAGATCGAAAGAGAATCTGTCCTCCAAATGGAGTCGCCAGAATCAGGCTAAAAATTCTCACACCCACCTCACAATTATTGAATTGAAGAGAGTGATTTGAAATGTCGGTGTAATTTTCGTAAGATAAAATAGATAGATAATTATCCGAGATTTCATCCTTATTTTGTAAGGACTTTAGATCTGTTCCACGCTTATGGAAGCCCCTATAGTTAATTACCCTCTCAATAAGTGAGAGAGAACTTTCGATTAAGGCTAGCCGTTATATCACTTAATGTGTAGTATATAGTAGTAGGATATGAAGTTTTAGAATTTAAAATTCATGAAATTTATTATTTCAGCTTAAACCGGATGGTTGTGGGAATGATGACATGCCTGATCTAGATCCCATGGTTCCCATCCAAGCCGTACCCTAGTCTACTTAGTCGAGGAGGTAGTCGACTACCCGAAAGAATCCTTATCAAGAACATGGGTTATGTCGTCCAAGAAATCCTTGTAGACTTGGGGTGGTGTTTGTCTAAGGAGACAATCTTAAGTCAACCTTAGCTGACAGAGGATTGTTTGCCCTATCAAGTATACCCTATGATTCACAACTCAAAAGATAAAGCCATTGGGGAGCATATGGTCTACGGTCGTGATCGTAATATGGAGCCGATTGGCCAAACCACCCATCGAGGACTCTAACTACTTCATCCGTGGAGCCTATCGGCCACACGCTAAAAGGACATCACTTACTTGTAAGAGATTGGAGAGTGAACATAGCATAACACTTGATTTGACATTAACTCCTTTGTGAGATAGTTTTCTTAATTTATCACCACCAACAAATAGTTATAAGGATGGAATTGAGTTTGATTTAAGTTTTAATGATAAAATTTCATTTAAGTAGTTTTACAAGCTACTTAATTTGATTTAAAAAAATTGATTATTTTGAATATGTTTAAGAGCTTTAGATCTTGTCAACTCTATTTAGATGCTAACAGAGGATTAGATCTACTATCACCTAATAGAATTAGTTTCTCAGATATTTTATTGATTTGAAACTCTTATTATAGGATTTTAGGTTTTGTTAACTGACCCACCCCTAAGACTAAACCAGAAACAACCCGCACATCCTCTTACACTTGAATTTAAGCATTCAACATAGGTCGTGCGCGGGTGATTAGTAATTTAGGTAATTTTATTTCTGAATTATGAGATTGATTTTATATTTTCATTTAATTCCAAGCGCAACCTTTTCAGACATTAAAATTTACACTTAAAATCCCTATATCCAAGCACATGTAAGTATTTATAGCTTTAGCTAATTTCATCTAATTAATGAAATCATTGATTTTGAAAAGCATAATTAGAATGAATTTCCTCAATTTTTTATTAAAGGAAACCCTATGATTTTACAGATTTTGATTTAGTATCGCTTATCTCGCTTGTACAAAGAGTTGCAACCGTGGCTAAGAAGGCATTTTGATTTATATTGTAGTTTAAAACATTACTGCACTTAGTTTAATTATATTTTTGTAATTCTCCCAATTTAATTATGTTTAATCTACATCATTTTTGTTAAGTTATGCCGATTTAGATTTATTTCTTTAGCCCTACTTATGCTTAATAGCTAGCATAATAATTACCTTCATATTCGTATAAAAGTTACTAAACTCAATTTCGATTCATCCCTAGACTTTAAGTTTATTGCAACTTTGTTATGAGTCTAGTATTAGTCTCCCCAAATTCTAATTAGAGCTTGTTTAATTCTGAGAAATTTATAAGAAAAGAGAACTCACTCATTACTTCATTTAAGCCATAAAGAATCACAATTAGAATTTGTGAGTTTAATATTAGCCTCCATAAATTTTACTTGCATTTTAAATGAGCGTCCTATTCTTTCCAAATTTTCTTTAAAGGCTCCCCCAATTTCTCTTTGATTTAACATTTATCTTCATATTTATCATATCTTCTTTTGTTTGACTTAAGTTTAGGTAATTCCCATTTGAATTTGTTTAAGTCCTAAAGTATAGTCTAAATTTTGCCTCCTCCTCATGCCGTGTGTGATAGATTTTGGCTTACTCAGTACGCCCTCTTGAGCGTAGCGAGTGATGTCTTGTGACACCGTAGCCAATTTTTCATCTTGTCGCGCCCTATTGAACATGAGGAGGCCTTCAGACCTGAAAGAAGACATACAATGCAATATATATTCATCCCCTCTTCCCCCCCCCCCCCCACCTTTTTCTCTAAGTCTAGAAATTAGACAAAATTTCAGTAGCATTGCCTAGGGGAGTTACATCTAATGAGTGTTGGCTTAGTCTGCCCTCTTGAGCGAAGTGAGTGGTGTCTTGCACTACAAGCCATCTTTTGCTCTCTTGAGCACCACGAGGCATTCAAACCTACAAAGAAACACAAGCATGTATATATGTACACATTCACAGATCCCACATGTTATGACTCATTTTGCTGTAATGCTCGGCAAAGAAATTGGGGTTGGATATGCGATTGGAAATGTGATGCAAGAAGTGCGATGCCGAAATCGAAAGAAGAATTCGCCTATTGACAATGTTCTTCCCCGGTTTGCGGCGAAGCGAAAATTGGAAGGATAAAGCAAGGAGTGCGATGCTGGAAACTGAAAGAAGAATTTGCCTCTTGACGATGTTCTTCCCCAGTTTGAGGGAAGCAAAAATTAGAAAGGCAATGCAAGGAATATAAAAAACTAAAAAAGAAGAATTTGCCTCTGATGTTCTTCCCTAGTTTTTGAGAGATTGAGCAAAATTTGGATGGATTGTGGGCTTGCGAAGTGAAGGGGAAGAACGGGCCATGGATGGTTCATGGGGCGCAGGTAAGTCGGTCGATTTGGTGACATATAGTGCATTTCAGCCTCAATTTGTGTGTTGTCATTTTAAATCATTCGACATTTGTACAGACTCATTTGAATTGAGCGTGAATAGTCTCATTTGATAGATTTCGATATTTTGAAGTTAACGACACAATCAATTTCACAAACGGGGGTCGTTTGGCTTGCGTCGGAGCCTCCTAACTTTGATATGCGTGCAAGCATGTTGACGACTCGAGTGCTCGATCAGTTGAATCATTTAGCTATGCAATATTTATATCCTGACCAATTTTGATATTCTGAATGCGATGGTGAAGTCCGCTCATCGACGGAGGTTGACTATTTTCAAAGATCGCGACCCTGCATTTTAGCCGATTTGCATTTATCACTTCAAATCATTCGACATTTACAGAAGTCCAATTGAGCATATAGTCTCATTTGATAGTTTTGATGTTTAAAGCTAATGTGATCAATTTTATGAACGGAGGTCATTTTGTCATCGGTAGCTTCCACTGATATGCGAATATCGACACATTGATAATTAATCAATTGCTCGTTAGATTTTGTAATATTTTTATTCTAATCAATTTCGGCATTATGAATGCGACAACGAAGTCCGTTCATCGATTGGAGGTCGTTTCGACCATTTTCGATGATGTTCAGTGCATTTTGAGCCTCAATTTGATCACTGTCACCTCCGAAGTCCGTCGAATTCGATTTGTAGGCTTGACTTTGACTTATGACATACATATGGAGGTCAACTAACATGACATAAATCTAAGGCGAAATTGAGCATATGGTTTATCTCAATAAGAGAGGATAAATCACCCGACTGTTGGACTTATACAACCGCGGGAGTGTCACAACTAACTCATCCTAATTTTAATTACATGTAGGCAAGTCTTATGCTTTTGTAAGATAAAGCTATTGTTTATTTAGAAGAAGACTAAGTCCTTAAACTCACCTTTAAAGACTAGATCATGTGGTATGAACTTATGACTTAATCTAATGCAAATTTTATTAAGTTTTAATTTTTGGACATTTTGATTTGACACGGGCTATGGGATTCATATGTCTAATGCATGAGAAATTGGTTATGGGCCAAAATCAGTAAGAAGGATGTGTATTTTCACCATGGCTCTCAAAGGTCAAGCTATTTTCTCTGGAAAAACTGGAAGCCCTCCATAAGCAAGAGTAAAGCAAGATGATTTTCATGCATGATGTGAAACATACAACATCCAAGGGGTTACTAAATCTTTTTATTATCTTGAATTATGTCCTAAGCTTTAGGTGAGGTTATGAGTTTAATTTTATTTTTGAGTTGATTAATTGAATAAAAAATTTATTTTTCCTAGAGCCTAATCGCTTCTAGGTCATTCATCAATCAATGAAAAAATTAGGAAAATTATGTCATCTTACTGCGTAAGCTAAACAAATATCAAATAATTTTATAAAGTTAGCGCAAAAGAATAAAAGGCCTTTGTGGTCGGGCTCCACCGCACAAACTCAAAAAAGAAATGTGTCGAGCTCCTTATACACAACTGGATTACAAATGAATAATTATAATTTAGAAAGAATTTGTGTTATGGGGGTCTTCATTCTTCATTTCTTCATATTTTGATTTGCTTCTTTCCTTTCTTCCTTTTGGCTTGGTTGGAATGTGATTGCTCCAAAGGCTTCACATGGTACATAAGACATAGTCTTATGACCAATGTTCACCTCTACTTCCCCATAAAATTCATTCCAAATCCTAATTGCAAAAGTTACATGAAAATGAGAATAGTAAATCTAACTAAAACCTGCAAAATAGAGATTAGCTAAACACACCACACATCTAAGCAATTATATGAATATTAGACTTAACACTCACACATGGGTAACCAAGTCTACCTAACCTAATTTGGATTATGTTAGGGATATAAGTAACCTGCACATCAAAAGTATTTATATTTTTATTACATCGCCCCTTAAGCACAATCCCCTGCAGAAGACATGGTTAGACTAAGATCGCCCTACCATCCAATCTACGCATATACACCCTAACATCCAGTCTAAAAATATTATATCATAAAATAAAATCAGACATCAAATCATGCACCACCCTAACATAGAGCTAGATTTGGTGACTTAACCTAACGTATGTGTCATTTAAGGCTTATGTGACATGTCTTAGCTAGGCTTTAAGGTTGAAATTTTCTAAGTATGAAAGGGTTCAACTTAGAGGGTGATTTCATTTTAAGTGATTTAGTTGATTTGTCAATTTTTATTTGATGATTTGATTTAGTTTGAATGAACTTATATATAATTACTAAGTGTTGTAAAGAGAAGAGAACTTCTCTTTCATCCCAACCTTAAGTAATTTCCAAGGTAGATTCATTAGTGCTTTTTTTAGTGAATGTTTTATTATGTGTTTTAATTAATCTTAAGTTTAGATTTGCTCTAAATAAATATATTCAATAAGAAAGACATCTTAGGATTAATTAAGGTCAATTATTATCATATAACACACAACCATTTAATTTTTTTTCCAACATATATACCATACATATGAATGATCCTAAGCATATATATACATGTAATGAAAAAAATCTTAGCACACCTTAATGATGAATGCAATGAGATATTGTTTAGGAAAATTTGATATTCCATGAATGCATTTTTATTAAGTAGAAAAGAGGGACTCTTTTATCCATTAATCAAATAACATTTACATGTATAAAAAACATATGTGAGTATGCCATTATTTTCTACACTGGGTGTAAGACTTACTTGGGACTACTTAAAGTCTCGCAATGGGATTTTAATATACCACTTTTCTTAAATACATTACGTGTACAAAAATAAAACAAATGGATGAAGAATCATGCAAAGAAATTTTTTTTGTTTAATTTGGTTATACAATTTACACATGTAAATGTGAAGATCCTTCTTAAGTCATAATATGGAAATGCATAGGAATAGATTTAAGCAAGTGTTATGTTCTTTTTAAATGAACTATACACTTTGCAAATCCTATACAAGTCCATGTTAAGAGAAGAGAAGGAAGTGACACAAAATACACATCTTATGTTATAATCAAATGCAAGCTCATAAGTATTTATAAGTAGCATTATTTCATTTGTAATCTTTGATTCATAAGCTTTGAAAATATTTTTGATTTAATAATGATAATATATATTCTTACTTTAGCCAAAGCATGCAATTTGACATAAAAAAATATTTCATTTAATTTGATTTTTTTTAAAGGACATGAATGCATGATTTCATATGGCAAGCAATATTTAACATGTTTGGAAAGAAATAAAGTGATGTAAGCATGTGACTTCATTCAACCTAATTAATTCTACGATAATCCTATAAGATAAGATTATTGAGTGAATCAAAATTCTTTATATTATTTTTTAATTTGATTTGACTTAAGAGGTGAGGAAAGAGTTTAGTGGTCTCCTAACTCATTTCCTCCATGTGTGAGTTAGTTTAGTTTAATTTTAGAATAATTAGATTGATTTTTATGTTTTATTTAGGTTAAGGCATGAATTAAATTTATTAATTACCTTACATATACAAATTTAACATAATTATTCAAATAATTGTGAGCCATCATATGATATACAATCACATGAAATTTAAATCAATGCTCTAAGAAAGAAAGGGGTCTAATGCAATTGGCCCATAATTATTAATTAATTAAACTAAATGGTTTAATTAAGTATTTTTCATAAGCTTCCCACACATGTGAGTTGGATTATAGTTTCCTTAAACTTACCTTTTTTGAACAACTAAGGATCTACCCAAAAAAAGATTGATTAAGTTCATATTGGTTTTAAAATTTTGATTAGATTAAGTAGATCATTAGTGGATTAATCCTTAGTTTGGATTTAAGGAAGAAAGGGGGTTTGGGAATAACTTAGGAAAAATATCCCAAACACATTCCATAATCTTCCTCTTCACTTAAATCACTATTCATTTGCTTAATTACTCTTAATTACATTAAGAGGGTGATTAGGGGTTCATTAATTAATTTCCCTAATTAACTTATTAACAAATCTAAAGGGTGGCTAAGTCATCCCATTGAACATACCCAAAAATTTGGAATTAATTAATGAAATCATTATGGAGTAATTAAGTTTATTAGATTTTAATTAAACCCTAATTAAGAAAACTCCACCATTTAAAATCAATTAAACAATTTTATTGGATTTCCTTGAATTATCTTTAAAATGAACTTAAGTTTGCATTTTTAATTTTTCTACATTTAGTTATGAATTTATAAAGTCGTGATTAATAGGTAATTAAATAAGCTAATTATATAATCCCGCCGCCAATGCGCTAATGTGCGCTTTCCACGTGGCACTATGAGATTGGTTATTTAAGTTATCACATCATGTCGTGTCAGCTGGCGTCATGACGCGCTTTCCCTTGGGTCGTCCGATCAAGGATCGGACGGTCAAGATTAAACTCGCGGTTATAAAGGGATTAAAGTAGAGATCTAGTGTGTTTTAATCAGGGCCATCCATCCAAAACACACAAGATGGATGGCCCATGATTCGTCACTACCTTTTTCTATGGGAGATGGAGTCGATCCTCCATGGTTGATCCAGCTCTTGAGCTCGAGATTCAACCCACACCATCTAGAAGCATAGGGAAGAACATCCAATGGTTAAATTTTAATGGGATTACAATTTCATTCACAAAAGGCCAAGCAATTTTCAACTTAAGCTTGGTTTTGAATTATACATTCACGGCTATCCGGTGCTCAACCAGAAGGTAGCTTGCCTAGTGGAGACTAAGCCCGAAGGTTTCAAGGTTCAATTTGAAGTGAGTTGCTCAATTGACTAAGGCTCCCTCCAATGGCTTGCGGCTTTGTTCTAGGCCTCCCTTCTCGTGGCTTGGATGCTTGGAAAACACCTTGGGTGAGCTCGACTAGGTGGCTTGATGGTGCTTGCAAGAGCAATTGAGGTTTAGTTGAGAATTGAGTGAAGTGGAAACTCGTTAGCCCTCCCTTGTTTTGACTATGAAGGAAATCGAGAAGGAGAAGTTCAAATCAGCTTGGGAATGCTTGTGAAACTTGGAGAAGCTTTCCTTGATCCTCTCAATCAATGCAAGGAAGGTGGTTTGAGTGAAAACAGGGGTAACAAGTGATTTGGCCATAGTTACCTTTGAACAAGGTAAAATGGTCATTTAGCCTTGATTTTGATTTCATATTTAGACTAATTGAAAAATGGGCAGTGCCAATTTTCAATGAATTTGGAGTTGATTTGATATGATTTGCTCAATTTGACCCATTTAGGTCTTAATGGGTCAACTTAGGTAAAGTTGACCAATTGGTCAAATTGGGTCAAACTATGGGTTAGGTTAAGTTCATATGACCATTTGAAGTATTTTGGTATCATTGGTTTGGTTCAATTTGATTTAGATTTAATTTTGGTTCATTTGAGTTCACTCAGGTCAAATGAGTCAAGTTGACCAATTTGACCCATTTGACCCAATTGAGGTCATGGGTTTAGGCTTACTTGATCATTTGAATTGTATTGCAAGCTTTGGTTTCAATCAATTTTAGTTTGGTTTGATTTCAAGTTGATTTGACCTTTAGGTTGTTCATGGTCAATTGGTCTAGTTGGCCAATTGAGGCTTTCAAGTTCAACAAGTGATTTAGAATTGGTTGCAATCAATTTGGCTTAGATCAAGATTTGACCCATTTTGACTTTTTAGGTCAAGTTGGGTCAACTTGGGTCAAGTGACCAATTTGGCTAGGTTTGACTTAGTCAAAGGCTAGGTTTGGCTCAAATGATGACTTGGTCAAATTCAATCATTGATTTTGGATTTAGATCAATTGTTTCAATCAATTTGGCCTATGGATTTTGATAGTTTAGTTTCATTTGGGCTAAGTGTTGACTTGGTCAAAGGTTTGACTTGGTTTGACTCAATTTGGGTGATTGATCATCTAAGATGATTGTTGCTCACAATGTGAGGCTAAGGTATAGCTCAATCCAATTGGATTAGAATTTGGCTCAAAAGGTGCTTTAGGTCACTTTGGGTCAAGTGAGCCTAAGTGAGTCAATTGGCTTGATCGAGGCTTGATTCAAGTTTGGTTGAACTCATAGGGCATATGTTTGAAATATAAATCCATTTACAGTGATTTGGAGTCAAATGAGTTTTGATTCATTTGACAATTTTAAGTTCAAAGGTTGAACATGGATTTGATTTGGGTTTGATGATAAAATTTATGTTTATATTTGGGTTTATGATTGATGGATTGATTGTTTGAAAAGAAAATCCAAAGGTTTGGATTGATTTGAGTTTGATTTAAGTTCAAGAATTTAACTTGAAATAGGATTTAAGTTGGATTTGGATTTGAGTTTTGAATTTGGTTTTATTTGAATTTATATTTCATTTATATTTGTGAATATAAATGAGAATATAAATGGCTATGAGAAAATCTTTGAATTTGGAGTGATTTGAATTTTTGAGCTAACTCATAAGATAAATTCAAGATGGCTTAGGAAAGATTTTGGATTTAGAATTGATCATGGATTTCAATCATTTGGAATTGATTCATGATTTGAATTTTTGGAATTGATTTGAATGATCTGGGAAAAATTATTTGAGTTGAAATTGGTTTAAGATTTGATTTCAGTTCTGAAGCTGATTTGAATCTGAAGGGAATAAGGATTTGGTTTAAGCTGAAGGGTAAGCAAGTTTTCCTAATACCCCCTAAGGCATAACCCATTCCTATGAAACTCTTCTAAGTCTCTAGGGTTAGATCAAGTGTTCACCTAATCACTAGAAGTGTCTTAAGACTAAAGAACTCATAAGGTCTAGAGTCCTTATGCCTAGGATGAAGGAGTTGAAAGCTTACACCAAAATTGAGGTCAACACTCATAATATGCATTATCTATCTTCCATTCCCCAGCTACATCAACTATTTTACATGTCAGTTCAGATAATTTAGATGAATTATCTTTCCTCACTTGTTGTTCATCCTTTTTGCATATAAGAAGTTGCGCTATTCTCGAGGTTCACTAATTTTCGTGTAGTCATTTCTTCCATTCCACACAACGATGGCTCAAAGGAACTCAGTCATCAAGGTGTTCCTCTCATACCTTTCTCGATTTCATCCTTCATCATTCCTTCATCAATTGAGAAGGAATCTATCATCGATGCTTCCTCTTAGTTCCATTTTCCTCATCCCTCCTTCAATTGATTCTCCAAATTCTTTCCCTCACCTCTTGCAAGGTTACTAGAAGCACTAACATCTATTTCCTAGCTTGATCTTACTTTCATTCAATTGAACCTCTCTCATGGCTTCCACTTCCTATTCTATTGCTTTGGGATAAATGAGAGATGAATATTATTACAAATCAATTATGCTATTATGCAAATTTATCATCGTCGCTGATTGTGGATGTTAAAAAAAACATGAATGTGTATGAAATATTTTGTATTTGCTTTTATGCAGGTTTAAAGATCTCACGCTCATCGATGTGAGATGAAATTGGCAGGTTTCAAAACATCGATCATCACGCCAGTGGTGTGACCAAAAAACTGTAGATGTTGCACCCTATGCCAAATTGTCAAATTTTAACTAAATTTTGGACTTAGAAAAAAAAGAGAAGAATCAAGATTTATTTTAAAAAAATCAATTACATCAAAAATAAATAATCTAAAATGAAATATGGATGTAGAAATTGCATATATATTTTCTATACACGTGATTGAAGGTTTCATTATGTTCATCGTGTAATGAGATTGAAATTGGATTAAGATTCTTTAAAACACCAACCATCACGCTTATCAGGGCAATATGCCAAAATAGTTGATAAAGCCTCATGCGGGAAAGCCGAATATCAAATGTTGCTAAAATTTTGTCAAATTTTGGGATTTAATAAAACAAATGATTTAACTTTAAGTTAAATATAAAATATAAAGTCCTAAAAAATGAATTGAAATTAAATATAAAATGAACTTGAAATGAGTTTGAAAGAGACTTGATTACAAATAAAATTGGAAATCGTATTTCAAATAAAAAAATAGGGATCAAACTCAAGTGAACTTATAAATCTTAAAATAAACTTGAATTCTTTTGATATACATGAACTGAATCTCACAATATTTTGCTTAAAATAATCCAAAAGGAGAATCCTAGTGAATCATTGAAGACTTATAGTGGGATTAAAACTAAACTTATAAGCATACAAATGTAGTTCAAGTGAGACTTACAGAGGACTTATATTGAGCCAAATAACTCACCATTAGATATAAACAAGTCATCCTAATGAATACTAAACTTTACTATGACTCATTTCAAATGATTTGAGGAGAGGAAAAGATTTATGGAGGCTTGAAATGAATTTAAAGGGCTTGTTAACAAGCATAAAAAAAGAGTCATCTGATCATTATGATTTTTATGATTTACTTTGAGATAAATAAAATTTTATATGAGTACATGGTTTAGCTATCAAAGTTTATAAAAGCTTAAATGTGCATTCACAAGGAGGTTGATTAAGTGGTTCATCAACGAGCACAAATCATAAGTGTTGCTTCTAATAAATGGTTGAACCATATCATACATTGAGTGAATTGGAATAAACCTAGTTGAATCCACGACTAAACTTTACATATACTTACAATAGCCTCAATGATTCATTATTGAGTGCAATAAGTTCTCTTGTGAATAATAGACTTTGTCACAATTCATTTCAATCTAGTTGAGAGAAGTCAAAGAATTCTTTAGAAGTATGCAATAAATTTGAAGGCTTATTATTAAGCATAAGAAATATATATGAATCCCACATGCTCAACTGCTAAGGAAGAAAATATGAAACGCATATATTCCAAATTGCAATATAAGTCTAAAATGCCTTCTACGATACCGAATCTGCAACTCTTCGTACAAGCAGACAGAAGACGATATTAAATTAAATTCTTCATGAGTTATTGAGTTCTCTTCAATCCAAAAATTAAGAAATTTCATTCTAATTATGATTTTCAAAATCAATGATTTTATTAATTAGATGAAATTATTTAAGCTATAAATACTTGCATGTACTCAAATATGAAAATTTAGAGTGCAAATTTTAATGTCTGAAAAGGTTGTGCAGGGAAAGTTGAAATTAAATGAAAATATAAAATTAATCTCATGATTTAGAAATAAAATCATTTTTTAAATACATGGACCTACGACATGTTAAATGCTTAAACTAGTTCGGGATGCTGGTTACTCGTTTGCCTTTGATCTAAGTCAGTTAACAAAATTTAAAAATTTAATTATTATAAGAATTTTAACTTATTGAAATATCTGAGAAGTTATTTCTATCATATAATAGTAGATCTAATCCTTTATTATTAAATTAATATAGTTGACAGGATCTTAAATAATAAATTAAATGATCAAGCAAACTCATAAATTCCAATGATGGTTATGTTGAATGGAGATTTTAACTAGAGGGGATACTTCCATCAAAATGTAATTTTAATTTCATATTAAATTAACTTAAATTGAATACCAATCTAAATGCAAAATATAATATATCATTCAGTTAGTAATGGTTAAATAAAATCCAATCCTTAAATACTTAAAGTGAACTCCATGCAATCCATCTTCCGCAATTGTTTATTAAAGGTGATAAATTAAGAAAACACTATCTCACAAAAGAGCCAATGTCAAATCAAATATATTTGTATGTTCACTCTCAATCAATCTCATGCTAGTAAGGATATGGGCATTCATCTAATTTGGCCAAATTCCACATATAATATATTTTACCGAGTCCGATCGGGTGATTGCCGCCAAATGACATTATTATATTGATGATCAGAATTTATGCTCCCAATGACTCTATATCTTGAGATTTGAATCATAGGTACATTGATAGGGCAAAAATCTCTCCGCCTAAGGTAGACTTAAGATTGTCTCCTTAAACAAACACCACCTCAGTTCACGAGATTGGACGATGCAACCCATGGTCACGATAAGGATCCTTCGGTCAGGTTGGGTCAACTACCTCCTCTGATTAAGTAGATTAGAGATCACTACAGCCCAGGATGACGGAACCATTGGATCTAGATTTGGAACGTCAACGTTCCCCCAACCATCGGCTTTAAGTTAATATGATGAATTTCAAACTCCACATGTTGTTACTATACACTGCACATTTAGCGATCTAATGACTAGCATTAATCGAAAGTTCTCTCTCAGTATTGGGAGGGGTAATTAACTATAGGTGCTTGCGCCTATAAGAAACTTGGAACCAAATCTAAAGTCCTCACAAAATGAGGGCGAAATCTCTGGGTAGTGTCTTATCCAGTATTCCATCTGCCTTCTGAAAATTTCACTGACATTCTAATCACTCTCTTCAACGTGAGAGGTCGGTGGCGAATTTCGGAGCCTACATGTATTCATATTCTTAAGAATAATTTTAAATACAACATTATAAATGACGCGGGAATTAGAATCCTATTAGACTTGCTTTGTTTGGCTCACCTAAGTAGCTTAGGTATGATTTTATTATTATATAGGTGAGACTATAACTTAAAACTTTGATAATAATTTTCAAGACTTTTATGAATCAAATTACTTGACACCCATATAACCTTATTAGAACTGCTTAAAAGCGATTGAACTTCAATGCCATAAGTGAGTATCATTATTTATTTTGTATAAATTTTCTTCTTGAAAATTTTGACTTATGTGTCTTAAATAGTTACTAAGTTATCTCATAGCTGGTCATCTTTATCCTTATAATTGTTGACAAATGATTGGAAAGAAGAAAATTAATAAATAATTATTTAACAATAATAATATAGAAGAAAGATTTATGTACATGCCACAAAATTCTTATACGTTTACATATCAAATTCTGAAATTTTGAGTTTTTTACCTAATATTTTACTATGCTTTAGAAATTGTATTTCAATTAGTGAGATGTTATATAAATAAAAAATTAAATTTTAGATATTAAATATGTAAATGCATAAAAGTTATGTTGTATGTTTGTAAATTTTAAAGAGTATGAAGAAGGAGATGGCCAGCATAGAAACATACAAATGAATGAGCAATAAATTTCAACCACTTATCTCTTCCTCTTCCATTAATTTGGCAATTTCTATTGAATTTTAATTCTAGCGAGAGATATAGTACGACCGCTTTCATTTTCCATCCCAGAATCCATGGAAGCCAAGAGGAAGCTGAGGTGTTCCGGCACTTCCAGCTTCGCAACTACAGCGTCATCATGTCCTATTCTCTTCGCATCCAACACCACGAGGTAGCATTTACGCATGGAAACTGCATACTGCTCGAGAAAGGATGAAAATATGAGCAAAATAATCATAGGCAATGAAAAATAGTTATATATTTGTCACCTCTATAAGGACAATGTAGCCGTCTTCCTCATCTTCGGTCCTTCTGGAGACAAACATGGCTCTCCTATGAACCTTCTTCTCTCAGTACGCCATGACTTAACTATACCATTGGAACAATCAATCTAGCAAATTCTTGAATGAAAATAAATTCATTACTCATATCTAAAATGAATATATATTTATATTCGAAGCTTGTGCAAACTTTCAAATACAATATCAAACACTGTAAAGAACGAAGACGTTAACAAGAGCCTTAAATACACATATGCCCCTATTTTCTGCTTAGAATTTCTACAATTGCTTGTTTTAGCTTTATTTTCAGCATATAATCTAGTTATACATCAAATGGATGTAAAAATAATATTTTTAAATGACGATTTAAATGAAGAAATTTATATGGATCAACCTGAAAGTTTTGTAGTAAAAGGTTAAGAAAATAAAGTTTGTAAATTAGTAAAATATTTATATGGATTAAAACAAGCTCCTAAACAATGGCATGAAAAGTTTGATAAAGTAGTATTGACATATGGATTTTTGATTAGTGAGTGTGATAAATGTGTTTATATTAAAGTTGTTGATCATGATTATATTATTTTATATCTTTATGTTGATTATATTTTAATTTTTGGTACAAATCTCAATATTGTAAATAATATTAAACAGTTTCTATCAACTCAATTTGATATGAAAGATTTAGGTGAAGCTAATGTAATACTAGATATGAAGATTTATAGAAATGCAAATAATATTTTTATTACTCAAGCACATTATATTCAAAAACTTTTTAAAAAATTTAATTATCAAGATATGATCTTGTAGGCACTCCATATAACTCTAGCTTATATTTTATAAATAATTTAGGTGATAGTATATCACAATAAAAATATTCTCAAATGATTTGTTGTCTTATGTATCTAGCAAATTATTCTCACGATATTTATGTTGTAAAAAAATTGAGTAGATATACTAATAATCCTAGTGAAACTCATTGAAAAGCACTATATAAAATTTTTAAATATTTAAAAGGTACAATAAACTATTGCATTCATTATAGTGGTTTTCATATACTTAGAAGGATATTGTGATGCCAGTTCGATTGTCGACACTAGTGAAACAAAAGTCATTAATGGTTATGTCTTCACATTTTGTGGTGGTGCAATATTGTAAAAATCTACTAAACAAATATTAATCTCTAGGTCTACTATGAAAGCATAATTTATAGCATTTGATCTTGCTACTTCTGAATCCGAGTGGCTTAAAAGTTTATTATTTTGTTTACCTTGTATTGAAAAATCTATATTTGCTATTTAATAAATTGTGATAATCAAACCGCTATAGCAAAAGCAAAAAAGTGCAAAATGCAATGATAAAAACGACATGATAATAAGACATGATTCTTTATATGAATTATGTAAAAGAGGTGTTGTTACTTACCATTTTATTTGCTCTTAGAAAAATATTGCAGATCCATTGACGAAAGGGGTGGGGTTAAAATAGTCATCACAGTGGAAACCCAACCTTTAGATTGGAAACACTATGATAGAAGGTTCAATGTGATAAAAACAAAGCTGATCGAATGACTGGTAAAAACATAATTTAAAATATTATAAATATCATCTTTATATATATTTGTGCTAAACTGTAATGAAAATAAGATTGAGCTATAGTTCTTAATGAGATCAAAGGCAAAAAATTTGCGAGATATTATAATTATAGTGTATCTTGGAGATCTCACCTATATAAGTGTTGTAGTAATAGGCCACTGCAATGAAATCTTATTAAGATCCTAAAACACTTATGAATTGAGATGAAAGCGCATGCCTTTAAAGCACACCCTTGAGTTGAAGCGTGTCTCATATTATATGCATGCCAAATGATACAAAAATTTATATACTTAGTTCAAAACTTTGATTACTATAGTATTTATTATAATTAGATTTTGGTTATACTAAGTGAAAGTTCAAACATGGAATGTACTTTCATCAAATGCATGATAGAAGTTGTCCAAAATGAAAATTTTGATTTTTGATCTCTTATTTTATTCACCTCAAGTTTATTTATAAATATATTTTTTATTGGAGAGGGAATTGTTACCAAAAATAAGAAAAAAAATATTATTTTAATGTTATATTATAATGTTAATATAACGTTATATCGTTATATATATATATATATATATATATATATATATATATATATATATATATATATATATATATATATATATATATATATATATAACATATTCTTAAAACGTTATTAAAGAATATTAAATTTTATAACTTATAACATAAATTAAATAAATACAAATAAATAAATTTATAACTTAAAATACGGGCTAGTAATGGTTATAAGTTATAATTAGGTGATTTAATATTAAGCTCTCATCCTTCACCTATAAATAGATAATAATGTGAGCTTGAATATGATGACAAAATATGAATATTCCCTCCTCCTTTCTCCATTCACAGTTTTTCTTGTCATTCTCTTCATTTTATTTTCGGGCAATAAGAGACACGCGATTAGTTTGAAGTTTTGCCGATCAGTCGTGGTGCATGCATGATCAAAGCAAAGGGACGGGTTGTATCTTACGAGTAGAAAAGAGAGCTACAAATTGGTGCACCCAAGGTTTGATCTACTATAAAGATAGTGTCATCAATATGCCTTTCTCTCAGGTTATTTCGATCTCATTACTTTTATTTTTATTTGCATAATTGTATCAAATTTATTTCTTAATTGTAAATTTATTTCTTTATAGTTCTAACATGTATGGATGGCCAAGATATCATTGCTCACTTCCTGAGGTTTCATATGACTGAAAGCTCTCATCTTCCACCCTATAATCCATGGAAGCCAAAAAGGAAGATAAGAAGTTCCGGCCCTTCCAGCTTCACTACTATAGCTTCATCCAACACTAAGGGTGTCAAATTAAAAATTGATCCGATACGAACCTAACTCGAATAATTCTTGGGTCAAATTTGGATTTGAAGAAATTGACCTATTTAATATTTTGAGTCAAATTTGGGTTGACCCTCCAACTCAAAATTGACTCGATTTTGACCTCCAAGTTGAATTTGACTGGGAATTGACCAATTGTTTTACCCATAAATTCAAATTTGACCTAGAATGCATAAATAAATAGATATTTGGGTCCTTGTTCAGATCAATCGAGTTGAAAATAGGTCGGACTCGAGGTTTTTGACCCGTCAAATAAATAGGTTGAGTTCAAACCCATTTGGGTAAAATCAAATCGAAGTTGGATCGATATAAACTGACCGAATTGACACCCCTAACCAATACTACTAGATCAGTGAAATAGTTGATATGTCAATCATATATATATATATACACACACACATACACACTTGTGTTAGATGCTAGTATACTTATCATTTATGTTTATTTTTGATAAAAAAATATTAGAAACAAAGATTAAAAAGTAAGTCGACAAAGATAAAAATTAAAATGTAGTAGTTAGTACTTTGTTTTTTTTTGGTACATTTAAGTGAATTTAATCGTAAATTCTGATACACAATATATATGCAAGAACTTGAACCCAAGACCTCTTAAGCTAAGGTGCCTGCATAATAGTTAGTACTTAGTAATAAAATAACGAGGCTGAAATGGAAGGCGTGAAGGTCTAACGTAGTTGATATATCAAAATTTTAATGTTTGGATTGATAAAAAAATTCTAACAATAGTATGGATCATATTTTGGGTTACCAAAACATGACAATGACAATTGATAATCTTTTGTGATGAAATATTTGCCCTATTCATAGTAGTTAACAACATCACTAGTTTGTGAATTAGTGTCCTATATGATTAGGAGATCAACAATGTGCCCAAGAAAATATATGACATTGCAAGAAAAATTCAAGTGAAGAGCATCACTATTGATTGAAGGTGAGGCTAAAAGAAAACTCAACAAAAAAAGAGACTATGAAAGAGAAGCTTGAGGGATGAGTAACCACTCTTAACAGTCCATGATTATGTGTTATTAATTAAGTAGTAATAATGAGAGGTTTGTACTATAATTTTTAATTTTGGCACTAAATTTATTATCACATTATCATAAACTCTCTAATTAGAGTGATGACATCAACATTAAATACTTATCTTTTGTAACTATCTTTCTTTATTTAGATAAAGAGACATTAAAAGGGAATAGATGGTAATCATTTTAGTTTGAGCCTTTGAGTTTAAATCTTAAAGAGACTATGCTTAGTCTCACGATAAATTCAAAAATTAGAGTTATATGATTAGGAGACTAAAAGATTTGATATGATGGCATGAGGAGAAATAAAAAAGATTTTTAATTTGAAAGAGGACTACATAGAGAACCTAATATGTTACGAAGAAGATTCAAGCAAGGGGCATCACCAATTATAAAATTTAAGGCTAACAGAAAACATTAAAATTTTTTTTTGAAAGAAGAGCTTAAGAGATGAGTGAGTCCTCATAATAGTCTCTGATGATTTGTTATTTTTTGAGTAAGAATGATAGACAACTTGGCACTATAGGTTAAAATTTTGGCGTTGAATTTGACATCACATTCTCATAAATTCTCTAATAGAATCATGATAATATAAACTACATGCTTATCTTCTATAACCATCATTTTCTTTCTATATAAAGAGATGACAATAAAGAGTAGAAGTTAATTATTATTTGTGCAAGCCTTAGAGTAAGAATTTTAAAGGGATCATACATAAAGTTTGTTTGGGATAACTACAACTTTTTGTAAAGATGGTAGTAAAGGTACTGTGGGAAAAGTAACTTTTTTGAAGTTATGGGTAATACAAAAATTTGATACAAATTTTAAGATAAACATTAAGCAATAGCTTTCATATTTAATAGCTTTGATTTTCATAAGTAGTTTTTCACTACAATTGTTTTTGAAAAATAACAAAAAAAAAACAAACTAATAGTCAAACACAGTTATATTCCCTTAACTCTTGGAAAATTAGAAAACTAGAGATTTTATAGAGACATAAACTGAGAAAGAGATATATTGGATTTAAAGAGCTGAAAATAGAGAGAAATCAAGAAAGTGGCATCATCTTTTATATATTTTGCTTAATTCTCTTATTAATAAACTTGATGTTTCTCTTACTTTAAAATTAATAATTCCTTGACTTGGTGGAATTCTCATCTTCAAAATGAGAATTAAAATCATATATGGGATAGTTAAAGATGGTGATCTATCTTATGGGTTATGAAGAATAGAGATTAAAAAAAGTTACGAGTTGCACTAGTGATTTGAGCGAACTATGTAATATTACATATCATAGCTAAGAAGCAAAGCCCTGAAGATTAGTTCATTGTTAGAAGACATCCGCAAGTTAACAAAGTACAATAAAGGATTTTTTTATATAATCTCTAATGAAATTTTGCTCTTTATCATTAAAGATCTATATAAAAAAAATCATATATGTCATGATAGTTAAGCAAAAAGAATATGAATAATAATAAAAAAATCCTTTGTTAAGAGAAAAAAAAAAAGGAGGGTGAGATTTTATTTTGTTGAGAAGAAAAAAATTGAAATTAAAAAGTTTTAGTAAAGGTTATTTAATTATCTCTTCTTCTTTAAAAAATAATCTATGCTATCATTAATGTTAGATATTACAATATGTTAGAGGAAAAATCAGGAGACTTCATCCAAAGCTTTTTTTTTTTAAGAAGTTCAAGAAGGGTTTTAAAGAGAAAGAGGTGGATAAATATACAATTATAGAATATGAATAAGAGTTGAGATGGTGAACTAATTAGACTTGAGCCTTTCTGTAAGTGTTGAAGGGATAATAGTCGAATATGACATCAAAACCTAAGAAATATAAGGAACTATTTACCTTATAATCCAAATTAAGGTGTTAATTAATGCCATCTTTGAATTCATAAGTTAGAATAATATGTTCTCTCCAAGTTTGATTGAAAGATTTGGCCTTAATATGAATCCTTATCCACTCATATGTATTAAGAATGGCTTAAAGGCTAGGATAGCAAAGATAGACTCATAGTGTCACATTTTCCACCAATTAGAAGTGAATCTACCAAGTGTTACTTGAATTGGTGCATATTGACATCTGCAATATCTTTGGAAACCCATGCTTGAGGGATTGAGAAGTTGCCTTTTTATCAAAGAGCACTATAATAACATCTCTACAAGGATGATGTGACCTACACCATCAATATGACTAAGGGTTGTTAGCTTATGGATATTAATATTATTAGATAAATGAAGGGGATCATAAATGTATACTAATGTTTTATTTGTTTTTTATTTGACATGAGAAGCATGATAGGAATGCTTAGGTAATTTTTTGAGATGAATCGATAAAGATCAAAACAGAAAAAAAATTAAAAAAATCATTGTCCGTGGCATTTGATAACCAAGAGCTAGGACTACAACAATTGATAAATAATCACCAAAAGATTTTTTTAAAACTAAGAAGGTTACCTCTAAAATAGTTATAAAGCTTGAGATAAATGTTCTCTTAGACTCTACATGCCAAACATTGGGATATAAACAAAGGTGATTATCCATGATCATGAAATATGAATTACATGCAAAGTTATATGAGCATTTAAATATATAAGAAAGTTAATATGCAATTTTTTCATACTTGTATCACCAATATATTTGCTAATGAAGAACAACAACAAAAATTCTCCTATTCCATATTTCTTCTTCGAAAATGCAGGTTAAGCAATGTGCTTATTTTAGCCTTGCCAAATTTGTAAAAATCATTTTAAGTTGACGAAGATGCTTATGAATATGCTCTTAATGCAATTTTAATGCAAGAAGGGTGGTTTCTATCCCATTACTTAGAGCTTCCGTATGGTGGAAACAAACTATTGAACATATGATAAGGGATTACTCATACCACATTAAGTAGTGAAACACTGATGATATTACATACTCCATAAAAAAACTATGATTTATCCAAACAAAAAATCACTTCATTGCCTCCGAACTTATATGAACAAGTAAGATACATGAAGTTATGGCATAATTATATTAAGTTAACCAATTAATCATTTGATATAAAAATGGAATGTATAATAAGATGGTATACATGCTTTGACAACCTCGACTCTATTAGCAATAATGTGGCAATTAACATCAATATGATAAGTGCCCAAGGCTATACAAGTTTGATGAAAGCATTAAATTAGTTTGGGATGGCACCCAAGTGGAATAATGCACCATCAAAGAAGGTATTCTCTACAAAAGAAATCAACTTTATGCTCCTAGAGATGGTGAATGGGTGAGGTGGATAATATAAATTCACACTTTCAAGTTTGTCGAACACTTTAGTGATAATGATGATTCATAAACTACAATGGTATGTTTATTTGGCAAGCAAGTATTTAATATAGATAAATTTTTACAAGGATGCACACTCGATGCCTCATAGCCTTCTAATAGAAACCAATTTCTATATTTTCATTTATTTGTGTTAACTTAATCATAGGAGAATATCTCCAGACTTTTGGGATGACTGCCATTGATTTGTAATAATCATAATTATATCTTATATTGTGGTGGATATATTCGAAGATGATAATATTATTAGCATATGAGGATATCATATTGAATATGAAGTATCACATCTCTTTTCTAAATATTTTTATATATTTTTAGTGAATCAAGCTTAATTATCTTCAATAAAATTTTCTAATTTCTTGTCTCTTTTCAAAACCATTATAATCAATGATGAATATTACTCAAAAGAGGAGCACATACTTCTATTAGTTGACCTCCACATAAATTCCATAAGTCAAATCAGACAAACATGGAGAAATCGATGGAATACGAATGTGACCCTGCTTGGATTGAAGTTAAAATGCCTAGATCATCATCAAAATTAATTGGATGTATTATGATCGCCAAATAGGCTCTGTTAATGTGTCCAAAATATCAAAATTTATTAAAAGTGACTCGTCGTGTTATCTAACGATCAGCTAATGTAAGGAACAAGCTGTAAAGACGATTTCACGCACATCAGAATCATGAGGCCTTGACGTCATCCAAATGCACTCCGTCGTAAAATTGATTGTGCTGATGTCATTGAAACATCAAAATCTATCAAATCGGACCCTCGGTGATCGATTCAATTGAGTTTGTGAAAGTGTCAAGTGAACAAATGTGAAGTCAAGCGATTCAAGCTAAAACCCTTTCTATCGATGTCGAAATCATTCAAACTACTTTTGATTGTGAAATAGACTGCATCATTACATTCAAAATATCAAAATTATCTAAAATAGATGCTCATATGTGCCAAAAAAATTTATTAAATTCACATAAGCATCAATGCAATGAACAAGTTGGGAAGCATAAGATTTCATGAATCATTTTTTTAAAAAAAAATAAGGGAGAAATATAAGATAAAATAATCAAAATAAATTATTCAAATAAAGTTCAGTTAAGAATAAACTGATCTAGCTTATCTCTATCTAAAGGATTATTAAAATCAAAATTACCATTATATATATGATTTAAATATATATATATATATATATATATATATATATATATATATATATATATATATATAAATAAAACAAAAATAATCATTCAAATCTCTACAAAGCTGATCGCGTCTCATCTATTTTTTTTCTTCATCTATTCGGCTCCATATCACATGGGATTTGTGCAATTGTGCCCATGCTTGATCTCGTTAAATTAAAGAAATAAAAAAAAAAAATCTAAAGGGCTTATTAATAACCTATTCTCCGTTGCTCTTCATTGTACCGCCACCTATTTTCACGCACTCCCAAAGTAGTCTCAATGGCTGCCACCAACCTCTCCTTCATTACCCCCCTTCAAACCTAACCCTCGATCACGGCCCTTGCGCTTCATTGTCTCCACGCTCTGTATCTGAGTATCAGACAGATTTGAGGCGAAGTGGGGCTTGACTAATCGTATTGGAGCGGAGGTTTCCGAGTTTTCTTCTGTTAACTGTGCATGAAGAATCGAATTATTCAGATATAGAAGTGGACAAGGGAAGTGAACGAAAAATTAAAGATGCTTCTCAGGAAGCATGGAAACATACCCTTAAAACGTTCAAAGGAAGCTAAGAGGATGTAATCTCAAAAAAAGCTACTGCAATCTTCGAAGAGACATCGAAAGCTTTGAAGATTCAAGAAAACAACACACAGCGTGATTTAGGTATAATATCAAAAGAAATAAGTCAAAAAAGTCAAGTTTATCTCAAAACAGCTTCTGCACCCCATGAGTTAAAATAAGCTTAAGTAATCCGTGAATTCTACCTTGGCTTTCCTCATGGTGCATTTATTACAATTGACGGCTTAATTTACATCATCCTGACAAGAAGTATACCAGCTATTCGGTTTGGTGTTATTCTTGGTAGTTCACTATTAGCCTTATCCAATTTAAGATCTTGGAGGAGCTAATGGACAACCTCCGCGACTATTTTTGAAAGGCAAGGTTGGAATTCCAAGATCTCATCACATTTAGAAGAGCATGATGAGTTTGAAAACCTTATTATGCTCAATAGAGCTAGTAGGTTAAAAGGCCACGATCTGTGCAAAACATCGATGGTGCAGACGGCGTGGAACTTGGGGTGATGGGGAGAGCGTCACACCTAGATTTTTACTCTTAATACTATATAATATAATTATTCTCTATATTTAGCCACCCCACACGGACACCCTCTCTTTAAATTACGGTTTCCTACATAAGAGTGTGGCAAAGATTAGAATATCAATGTCTTACATCGGAGATGATGTCGAGAGGCTGTCAAAATTGAACTATGTTATAGCACTTATTAGTGAGAGCCCAAAGAACTTCGAATGAGATTTATAATGAGTTTGAACACTCGCAAAAAGAACATCGGGGAAAAAGAACTTGAATGAGATTTATAATGAGTTTGAACGCTCACCAAAGAATATAAGTGAAAACTTTCAACAAATATTAGGCATATCCTACAAGTTGAATTAAGTGAACAATGAAGATTAGACTTAAACATAAGCAGAACATGTATATAACATGCAAAAGATTAAAAACACATCGATAAACATAAGCAATATCCACAAAAGACTTAAGGATAGTTTATATGCACGAAAAGGAATGCAACGTAAAGTGAATGTAACATATTTTGTTTGGTTGAAAATACTTTAAATACACGAGTTTGTTTTTTTCCTGTTTAGTAGCATAAATGTAATGTAAAGTAATTTTGAGGTTGTCGTTTGGTGGTACCAATTCTGCGGTGGCGATAGTGAGCATACGCTAGGGTAAGTGGTGGTCGGCGACAAGCGGTTGTCGGCGGTGACGATAACACTTCACACTGGCCAGTGCATTTAGAATTCGCTCAAATCGACGAATTCCAAATACACCAAAATTAACTCTTCTAATGTAGTTTAAATATATTATATTACTTTAGAATTATACTTTGCACCATGCCAAACACAAAAAAAGTTGAAATACAATGCATTTACTTTACTTTTCACTCAAAATTCTTTAATGCAAATAGGTCCTTAGTGGCATATTTCTAAAGTAAAATTAGTATTATATCCAAGTCTAGGGACTCGTATAGATATAATTGGACATTCCAATTCAAAAATTGAGAGAGATTCATTGCTTAAAATCGCAAAATAAGTTGGACTAAACCTGCAATGCATTGTGCAAGTAGATAGAATGCATTAGTAAATGTTTTAATAAAATATTTACATGCATTACAAGATAATCTCATTATTGAAATTTGTGTAAAGATATAAATAATATGATCCTACACATACACGAAAGCAACTTTACATTCAAACTCCAAGACTTGAAAACCCTTGCATATTTTGTGTATATGTCTTCTCATAAAATAACTCTCAAAGTTATTATCGTTGTATGAAAACTTCATAAGGCATAATTATGGCTTGTAGATAATGATAATCTTGATTGGGCAACTTAATAGTGATTATTTCATCTTAATTTTTTATAGTAATACTTGAAGTATGATTGAGGATGCTATAGTGAAACATTATGGCATGACTTAAAACACAAAAGAATCATCATACAATTTATTATCACGATTCTAGACATGACATGAGATAAATTTTGTAGGCAACAAAATAGAGGAGGTGTTACGAGACAAAAATAATTCAAGATCTATGGACATGACAACAAAAAAAAAGTTGTAGTAATGATAGATATATCTATGAACAAAGATATTAAAAGCATCGATCAACTATCATGAATGATTGAGGCAAGGTGCTACACAGAGATGAGTCTCTTAAGATAATACATAAAAATTATATTTCTAAGTATGATATTATTTGATATGGAGCCTGATTTAGATCTTTGAAATTCTTGAAAAGAGAGAGAAAAAAATGGAATTTCAACTCACTTTAGTAAAAAATTCTCTAATGATAGTTACATCAAAATAAACCAAAAAAAGGTCAAATAAAATAAAAAGATAGATGCTACAATAGTTGTAGTAATGATATTAAAAAGATCAATAGACATGACAACAAAACAATAGTTGTAGTAATGATCGACATATCTATGAACTAAGATATTAAAAAGCATCGATCAACTCTCATGAATGATTGAGACAAGGTGCTACGAGAGATGACTCTTTTAAGTTAATAAAAAGTTATATTTCTAAGTATGATATTATTTGATATGGAGCCTGGCTTAGATCACTGAAATTCTTGAAAAGAGAAGAAAAAAATGGAATTTCAACTCAGTTTAGTAAAACATTCTTTAATGATAGTTACATCAAAATAAACAAAAAAATGGTCAAATAAAATAAAAAGACATGCTAAAAATATGGCAAAGAAAAATTCATTTATTCTCTATAAATTTAATATAAAGTAACAATTAAGGAAGATTATTCTTGTATTACTTGCTCTAACTATGCTTCATGGAAAAAAAAGTAAAGGGTGATATTTTAAATATAAAAACATGGATAAGAATAATTGATTAAAATTTAATAATGATACATCATTTGAAAGCCTACTTGATTAAGTATGAATCTTTATGCTTTTTTAAATTAATCAAAAATTTTCATACATAAGTTAAACTATTAGAACCACGATTTCATTAAATTTACATTCAAATTAAATGTCTTAAAAATATGAACCCAACAATGCTAAAAGTGATTTAAACCCAAGTCAAAATAACATTAGATCAAGCACTTAAACTATAATAAAAAAGCTTTAGAATGTTAATTAAAGAATTCAATAATATTTAAATCTTACATGCTTATCATCAAACATCTTAATGAGACAAACCAAACAAGCTTAAAATCATTCAATTCTAACCTCATTAAGGCATTTAAATATTTAAAAAATATCTCATGATCAAGGTGATTACTTTGAGCCAATATGATGGAATACTTTTGATTTTAGCTATATTGACAAGAGATGCCACTCTCAAAATATAACTTAAGTGAGAGAAGTAAAAGAACTCAAAGGTTAGACAATCTACGAGTTTTCTTGGATCACTACCATCAAGTTTGACCACTTGTGAACACTAGAAAAAAATTATGTGTGGAGTTCTGCATGACTCCCAATAATGGACAGCGTCCACTCTTAAACTATTTTTTGACTTTACCACTAGGTAGCGGTGGGACGGATCGTTCAGACGTCCATTAAGTTGACAGGATTGCACTTGCTGGATGACATTTTCACGAGTGTTATTGGCTAAATTTAGGTATTTTTTTTGTTGTGTTCATTCACTCATAGATTATATTGACTCCCTCCTTCCGGTGTATGGAGCATCACCTTCCTCCACTTTAGGGCTAGTTCTCGGACATTAAAATTTGAGGTTCTATCTCATCTTCTCCATCAAAATGACTCTGTGAGGTATTATTTTATGCATTCTTGAACTATGGAGCTTTTAGGGTTTTCACATTTATTCTGATTATTACCATCTCATCTCTACATTGAATCTGATTACAGAAGGTATTATTCTAGCATCTTTTCAAGTTTTTAAGATGTACACTATGCACACTTTGGAGTGTACACCCTTTTTTTTAATTTTATTGGGTGATTTTGTAGCAGTTTTTCATGTGTACACTCTGCACTCTTGAGTGTGCACCTTTTTTTTAAAATTAAATCACTAGGGGACTGCTTATTATGGATCTCAATGGTGTAATATGCTATAGTGCCTTTCAACATGATTTGAGCATTTTATTAGTTTTCGAGTGTACAACGTACACTCTGTCTTTTTATTTTAAACCAGTGGGACTTCTATATTCCTTTTAAATGCTATTATGACATGCTTTAGGTTCTTTCCAAGAGGATTTGGGTGATTTTGGAGTAGTTTTCATGTGTACACCCATTTTTTTTTTTTAAGCAATTAGGGGACTTCTATATCCTATCTAAATGTTATTATAGGCTACTTTAGGTTCTTTTAGGAGAATTAAAGTGATTTTGGAGTAGTTTTCCATGTCCACACTTTGTACACTATGGAGTGTACACCTTTTTTTAAAAAAAAAATTTAAGCCACTTGGGGACTTGGAATTATAGATCTCAATGGTCTTATATATTGTATGCTTATGGAGTGTACACTCTGTACACTATAGAGTGTACACTCTGTACACTGTATACTCTGGAGTCTACACCTTTTTTTTTTAAATTAAACCTCTACGGAACTGCCTATTATGGATCTTAATATTGTAATATGCTATATAGAATGCCTTTCATTATTATTTGAGTATTTTTTATTAGTTTTCGCATTCTCGAGTGTACACCCATTTTATTTTTGTTTTAAACTCTTGGGACTTTCTATATCCCTTGTAAATCTTTATTATAACTGCTTTAGGTTATTTCTAGGATTTGGGTAATTTTAGAGTAGTTTTTCTATGTACACTGAGTGTACACCATTTTTTATTTTAAGCCACTAGGGACTTCTATATCTTTTTACATGTTATTATAATTTGCTTTAGGTTCTTTCCAGAAGAATAGGGTGATTTTGGGATTTTTCTTGTATACACTCTATACACTCACGGAGTGTACACCCTTTTATTTTAAGCCACTTGGGACTTGAATTATAGATCTCAATGGTCTTATATGCTATATGGAATGTCTTTCAACATGATTTCAATTTTTTTTATTAGTTTTCTAAAGTGTACGTGTACACTTTGTACACTATGGAGTACATTGTGTACACAACTTTTTTTTAAATTAAACCACTTGGGGTTTATTATGGATCTTAATGGTGTAATATACTGTATGGAATGCCTTTCAACATGATTTGAGTATTTTTTATTAATTTTATAGAGTGTATACTCTAGAGTGTACACCATTTTTTTTATTTTCACTAGGGATTGCCTATTATGGATCTCAATGGTGTTATATGTGTCTTTCAACATGATTTGAATATTTTATCAATTTTTCATAGTATAGTGTACACTTTGGAGTGTACACATTTTTTTTAAATTATACCTATATATTACGGATCCCAATAATATGTTATATGGAATGCCTTTCAACATGATTTGAGTATTTTTTTTTTTTCCAAAGTGTACACAGTGCACACCCATTTTAAACCACTAGGAGACTTTCTATATCCCTTGTAAATGCTATTAAAACCTGCTTTAGCTTTGTTTCAGGAGGATTTGGATGATTTTAGAGCAGTTTTTCCTATACACACTCTGTACACTCTAGAGTGTACACACCACTAGGGACTTGAATTATAGATCTTAATGGTGTATATGTTGTATGGAATGCCTTTCAACATGATTTTAGTATTTTTTATCAGTTTTTTAGAGTGTACACTCTGTATATTATAGAGTGTACATTATGTACACTCTAGTGTACATTTTTTTTTATAATTTTTTAAATCACTAAACTACTATTAAGGATCTTAATGGTGTAATATGTTGTATGCAATACCTTTCAACATGATTTGAGTATTTTTTATCAGTTTATAGAGTGTACACTATGTACACCCATTTCTTATTTTAAACCACTAGGGAACTTTCTATATCCCTTGTAAATGCTATTATAACCTGCTTTAGGTTCTTTCTAGGAGGATTTGGGTGATTTTGGAATAGTTTTTCATGTGTTCACTCTGTACACTCTTGAGTGTACACCCAAGCCATTGGGAGACTTTGAATTATAGATCTCAATGGTGTTATATGATGTATGGAATGCCTTTCAACATGATTTTAGAAATTTTTTATCAAGAGTGTACACTCTACATGCTATGGAGTGTACACTGCACACTCTAGAGTATACTACTACAAAGTTAAACCATTGGGGAACTGCCTATTATGGATCTCAATGGTGTAATATGCTATATGGAATGCCTTTCAATATGATTTGAGTATTTATTATCAATTTCCAGAGTGTACACTCTATACACTCTAGAGTGTACACCCATTTTTTTATTTTAAACCACTATGAGACTTCCTATATCCCTTGTAAATGCTATTATAACCTATTTCTTTCAGAGGATTTGGATGATTTTGGAATAGTTTTTCATGTGTACACTCTAGAGTGTAAACTCATTTTTTTTAAATTAAACCAGAAATATTATGGATCTCAATGGTGTTATACTATATAGAATGCCTTTCAACATGATTTAAGTATTTTTTTATTAGTTTTCTAGAGTGTACACTATGTACACTCCATAGTGTACACCTTTTGTTTAAATTGGAATGCTGAGTGGACTTCCAATGTTGTAATGTTCTCATTAGTTCACTTTTCATTTGAAGCTTAAAATGTCTAGGAAACGGATAACTTTAAGATGCAAGCCATCCACCATTAGAGCATTACTTGATTCCATTTCAGAACATTTTATGAGGAAATATTTGTGATTCTAAGAAGGCTACACATACATTAATTCATTAAACTTCCTACCATTCAACAAGATTTGATTGTTATTTCCCTTATGTGTTGGAATATAAAAAATAAGCTTTCAATATTGATGGCCACTACCTTCCTTTCACACGGATGAAGTTGCTTTAATCATAGGGATGCCAAATAGAGGGAAGAAGGTCACATGGCAGAAATCTCCACTGTCAAAATCCAATTCAATAGATTTTAAGAATAAAATTGAGAAGTTTGATTGTCAGTTGAGCTCATCATAGTTCATGAAGTTATACATATAGTTTTTAATTTCAAATCTATTTTTAATATATCATAAATACAGAGTGGCATCAGACCTGATCTTCGATGATGATAATATAGAGAAATTTGCTGATTACAATTGGCTAGAAGCCATATGGAGCTTCCTGGTTTCATAATTTAATGTGATTAAATCAAAAATCTTGATGCAGAAGGCACCTGGGTACATGAGTGGCTTTGTCACTCTTTTAATGGTATGTGTTACATTTTCTCATTTATATTGTCTTCTACATTGAAGCTAACTTATGTAACTCTTTACTGTAGATTTGGGCTGTCAAGCACACAAGAGTCCTAAGGCTCCCAGTTCCCTCTACAAAGCCTCGTATGTTACGGTGACCAAAAATAAAGTTTGTAGAGGAATCTATTAGTGTCAAGTAATGTTAATCGACTTATTTCATTTACATTAAAATGATTTATTCCTATTCCAAATTACTAATCTTTCTTATTAGTGTAACACAAGTCTTCCAATCATTTCAAGACATATCGGAAGAGGGCACGGCTCAAAACATTGCCCTCGTCTGACCATCTCACGGTGATTGCTAAGTCCCATTCCAAGTCCAAGGAGTGATGCCCTCAATATTCTCCTCTTTCATGTGCATCTAGCATACTACTACCTCTCTGAGAGTGTTGAGAAGGAGAATATATATACTTTCATCAATCAAGGCCCTAGGGGATAGATTAACATCTTTTGAAGCTACAATAACTAGGAGAGTAGATGATATTATTGCATAGCTTGTTGTCCTTCAGGCGAGGATTGGTGGACAAGAGAGTCCAAGCATGGGAGAAGCTCCCTGAGGAGGCTAGCAGCAGGCTATAGAGGCCACCCATCCAAAGAGCCTTTGGAAACCACCTTAGCAGAGGATGTGAAGTTGAGTGTATATGAAGGCCCCACATCAGAAATAGACAATGCTCAGCCTTCAATCGGAAGCATAGCACATGGTGTGAAGGCGGGACAGCTTAGAAAGAGGAAAGTAGTCTCATCCCCATTCACAGGGGTGCATAAGAAGATGTGGAGCATAGCAAAGCTTCTTTGTTGTTACAGGGATCTGAGAGAGAGTAGAGGAGGTATTTCTTATCTATTACACCAATTTAATCTAATAAAGTTGGTTTTAGTAATTTTTTATGTAGGCTAGTGTAGAAGAAGTTCATACAATAGAGTTATTGAGGAAAGGATACATCAATCTTCATTTTATAAGCTTCCCCTTTATTTCATATTGAATACAACTCCTAAAATATGGCATTCCTTGCATCCAACCAGAAAACCATTGAATTCTCATCAAGAGATGTTACTTTAAGCCAATGTTGGAGTTCATTGATGCATATTGCACCTAATTTAAGGATAAGTATGCGTCATTGTTTAATATATTCAATCCGATCCATAAAATTGCCCTTTAATTTAGATTGCTAACATGCCCATGATGCTCACATGCAGGAGTGATAATGTTTTCTCAGTTGAAAATATCATTATTGCTAGAGGACAAATTGATGAATTATTGATATATTAGTATTTGTCTGATGCACATGTTGATGCCTATTTACTAGGCGAGAAGAATAAGATCTATCGAGTTATATGTTCCATATATGTATGTCTCATGTCTACACTGGGTGAGTGCATGCAAGGAGGATTGGGTTATAAGATGCCTTCTAGTTTTTTATTTGTTTTAACCTTGTTAATTTAACTTTTCTTTGGATTCTTGCAGAATTATGCCCAATATGACTTGTAAAGGAAAACAAAATGTTCATACAACATGTTAATGCGATAGTGTTTTGGTGATTTAATCTTAATTTCAATTATCAATCACATTGGACACTACTAGTGAGGCATATCAAAAAGGAACATGGTTCTTTTATGACTCACTCTGAAAAATCCATAAGGGTACGTATGTCACGATATTATAAGAATCCTTAGCTTGCAGTTTGAGACCAACCACGAAGAAGGCCGAGAGGTGATCACAAGTATACCATTCAAGGAGAATAGTGTCACGTGGTATATTTGTATGCAAATATATGGAGGCAATGGTCAGCAAACCTCAAGTGGACTAGGAACAACACAAAGACTAGATAAATAAGATGGATTTCATGTCATTTGGAGTTCATTTAGTTTAATTTGGGTTAATTTGACCCATTTGGGTCAAATTGGGTCAAAATGGGTTAGGTTGACCAATTGGTCAAATTGGGTCAAACCAAGAGTTGGGTCAAGTTCAAATGATCATTTTGATTGCATTGGTTCAATTAGTTTCAATTAATTTGGTTTGATTTGGATTTAATTTGGATTTTGGCTAATTTGATCATTTAGGTCAATTTGGGCTAAGTTGACGATTTTGAGTTGACCAAATTTGCTTGAATCATGGCATGGTTTGGGTTTGGTTGATCATTTGGAATATATTGTATGCTTTGGTTTCAATTAATTTTGGTTTGGTTTAATTTCAAGTTGATTTGATCTTTTAGGTCAAGTTGGGTTCATGGTCAATTGGGCTGGTTGTTAGTTAATTGTTAAATTGGGTTTAGTTGAGGCTATGGTCAAGCTCAATAATCAATTTGGAGTGAACTTGAGCCATTAGTTGCAATCAATTTGGTTTGGGTTATAATTTGGCTAATTTGGGTTCATATGGATTAAAGGGTTGATTTGGTCAACGGGTTAGGTTGACTTGGTTTGACCCAATTCATGATAATTGATTAACCTATGATGATCAACAAACATGACATGATGTTTGGATTGGATTAACTCACTTTGATTTGAATTGAATTGGATTTTGATTCATGTAGGTCAAATTGGCCACTTTGGGTCAAGTGAGCCAATTAGGTTTAGTTCGATTAAGGCTTGATTCAAGTTTGATTGAGGACTTGTGATTGAAATATAAATCCATTTTCAAGTGATTTAGAGTCAAAAGGGTTTTGATTCATTTGATAATTTCAAGTCAAAAGGGTGAATATCATTTGACTTGGGTTAGCATTTTGATTTGATGATTGAAATTTGTGTTCATATTTGGATTTATGATTGAAGGATTGATTGAATCATGAAGAAAAATCAAGGTTTGGCTTGATTTGAGTTTGATTAGCTAAGTTCAAGAATTTGACTTGAAAGGCTTAGGTTGGATTTTGGTTGAATTTGAGTTTTGAATTTGGTTTTGGATATTTGAATTTATATTTCATTTATATTTGTGAATATAAATGAGAATATAAAGGTTATGAAAATTTCTTGAATTTGAATTGATTTGGGTTTGATTTGAGCTAAGTCCATAAGATAGAATCAAATGGCTTAGGAAAGATTTTAGAATTTGAATTTGAGTTTTGGATTTAGTTTGATTGATTTGAATTTATATTTCATTTATATATGTGAATATAAATGAGAATATTAGTGGGTTATGAGAAAATTTCTTGAATTTGAATTGATTTGGATTTGATTTAAGCTAAGTCCATAAGATAGAATCAAAGGGCTTAAAAAATATTTTTGGAATTTGGATTTGGTTATGGATTTTAATCATGGGTTTTGATTATTTGGCGATTCATGATTTGAGAAAATCTCATTGTTCAAGGTTTGATTGAAGTTGATATGAGTTTGTAGTCAATCAATAAAGTTGGAATTGATTTGAGTTTGGAGTTTTGACTTGGAAGGAAGTGAGAATTTGGTCCAAGCTAGGGTAGGCAAGTTTTCCTAACACACCTAACGCTTGACCTATTCCTATGGATAACTCTTCTAAGTCTCTAGGGTTAGGTTAAGTGTCACCTAATCACTAGATGTATCTTAAGACTAAGAAACTCTTAAAGTCTAAGAGGAGTCCTATGTCTAAGATGGAGGAGTTGAGAGCTCATTCTAAAAATGAGATTAACAAAGGGCACTCAATAGGTGTAGTGTGACTGAAAAGGCATACTGCACGTATTGGTGTTAACCAAGATGATCAACAATGTCGAATGATCACAAGCACTAATAGAAATGATCTACTCCCAAACCATAGGCATAGAAGAAATCAAGAGCTTAGCGCATTGTGACTCTCATGTTAGAGACATAAGAGAGTGAAGGAGGAATCCACTAGGGATTGAGTATGTGAACCTTCCACTAAGGAAAAATATTTCAAGTCACCCGTTGAGGGATGAGAGGTTTGATTTGATTTGAGTCTCGCTGGGGAGAAATTTGATTTGATTTGTTGATTTATTTTGATTATTTTGATTTGATTGACTCCATTAGGGGAGGTTGATTGAATTTCTTTCGTTGAATTTGTTTTGTTTATTGTTTGACTCTATTGAGAGATGAGGGTTGAATTTGTTTTAGATTTTTATAATTTAGATTTTGAGATGGGCCCTGTTGGTTTGCAATAGATGTAGTAGAGCCAGGATACTGGACCTATCTCATTTACCAATCCAAAGGGATAGTCTACCAATCACATAGTAGGACTAGCCAACCAAAGGGGATGCCTTTTGGTGTGTAGCAGCTATACTAGGAAGAAAGCATAGTAAACTTACATCCTCCAAAGTAGTGACCAGTTGATGGGGTGATCTATTGGCAAGGCAACAGATTGAACCCAACCTAGGATTGACTATTGTGTGAATGCCTCTAGGGGACTTAAATCAACTCAAAGATAGTCAAAATTAATTTCATTTTTTAGTTTGTTTTGATGGGTCCCATCAATTTACGATGGACTGTACTGAGTAGGGGTCGTGGTGGCCTTGGGCTAACTTCAGTTACCCTAAAGGGAATAGTCTACACCACAAGGTAGGACTAACCAACCAGAGAGATGCCTTTCGGTGTGTAATGGTCAAGTTAGGAAGAAAGTGTAGGGACTCACATCTTCCAAAATAAGAAACCACTAGGGTGATTGGTTGCTTTGGGCAACAAAACCAACGACTAGAGATTGAGTGAATTCCATTGGGGACTAGATCACTCAAGGATAGTCAAGATTAATTTCATTATAAATTTATTTATTTTGATGGATTCCAATGATTTGTGATGGATCACACTGAGAAGGAGCTTATATTAGCCTAGACCTATCTCTCATTCTTGAACCAAAGGGAGTAGCTTCCCGGCCGATGGGAGAACTATCTGATGAAAAGAGTGCCTTTCGATTTGCAATGATCAATTTGAGGGAAGAAATATCACGACTCACATCGTCCGCTACAAAAGACCACTAGGTGATCAATTACTTTGGGCAATAAATTGAACCCAATGTAGGGCTGCCCATCGGTTTGTGACAGCCATGCTAGAAAGAATGCATCATAGTTTTCATCTTCCAAAGAAGAATGACTGTCAGGGTAACCTGCTTGTGGAAAAATAGATTAAGTTTGACCTAAGGGCGACTACAGAGTGAGTACTGACCTGGAGATTTATCTCAACTTAGGTAGTCAGGTAATTCCTATATGGAGTTCTACTGACACTACCCCAAAAGATGCTGCTTGGGAAAAGGGACCCTTTGGGGGCTTGAATTCTTAATCCATAAGCAAATTAATTTATTTGTTTATTTTTTTTATCATAGACCCTATTAGTTTGTGAGGGATCAAACTGAGAAGGAGCCAAGGGAGAATCTGCACATCCGCTGAATAAATTCTCCAACCACAGGGGTGGCTACTAGGAAAAGGAACCAACTTAAGTGGCGGGTTTTACAATCGACTAGGAAGAAAGCTGGGGACTCAAATCCTCATAGTGGGCGATTCTTGGGATAGTCATCTTGACATGCCATTTGACCTAGGGCAACTACTAAGTGAATGATGCTAGAGGACTTATATTGACTCAAATGTAGTCAAGAGAAAATGAGCCTCTGGGGGACTTATCCTAGACCTCAAATATACTCAACCTAGTTAGATCATGATGATTAGTTCAAGAAGAAAGTTCGGGGACTCACATATTCTTAAGCAAAATCAACATGAGGTAGCTTGGGCAGGCGGTGAAGTTTACCATACTACTAAAGTGCTCGTTGGTTTACAATGGTCAAGTCAAGAACAAAGTGTAGGGACTCACATCCGCCAGACAAGTGACCATTGGGGTGATGTACTAGCGTAGCATGTCAACCCGACTAGAAGCGACTAATGAGTGAGTGCCATAGGGACTTGCTCTCACATAAACATAGCCTGAGACAAAAGATTTGTGTTTATTTTTGTTCTTGTGTTAAAGGGTATAGTACATCACGGTGAACTCTTACACCTACCCTAAATAGACTGGGGATTTTGATGAAATAGTGCCATGGATGGCAACTGAAATTCCCACTGAGAAAGGATGTTGCTTGGGTTCTCTTACACATAACCTAGTTGTGCTAATCGAAATAGGATGCCCCTTAGGTTCTCTCACACCTATTCTAATAGTTCTTGGAGATTGTGTTTGATTGTGTTTATGTCATGAAAGAAGGATAGGATGCCGTTTGGGTTCTCTTACCCTAACCTAAACACATCGTGGTAGATTCGCAAGATAAACAAACAATGCTTGGAACGAAGAGAAGATTTTGATGAATTGGAAAGAATTATTTTCAAACATGATTTTTATGGGTAATATTTCTTCAAATAGAGCCCATTAATTGGAAGCATCGGGTGTTCCCCTTTACAATCAATAAGCTGATAAGATCCTCCTTGGTAGGCCTTCTCTATGACATAGGGGCCTTCCCAAGTGGGTTCAAACTTTCCTCCCATCTTTGATGGGCAATGGTCTCCTTAGGACTAACACAAATTCTCCCGGAAAGACCTAGGTGGACCAACTTGTTGTGAGCTTGAATCATTTTTGGCCTTGTACAACTTCGAGGTTCAGCGCATGAGCGACTCTCCTCCAAACCTTTGAGCTCTTCTAACTGCAACTTTGCATTATGCTCTGTAGTGATCTTACTACCCAATGCTATCCTTAGTGATGAGAGTTGAACTTCTAAAAGTAGAATAGATTCAGAACCATACACTAAGGAAAAGGGGGTAGATTGAGTTAGAGTTCAGTATGTGATGCGGTAGGCCCACAAGGCTTCAACCAACTGCTCGTTCCACTATCGTTTATTATCATCAAGAGTCTTCTTTAGTATTTGGATGAGAATTTTGTTGAATGCTTCTGCTAAGCCATTTTCTCTGGGTTAGTAGATGGTGGAGTATCTCCAATTTATACCGTGTCTTCTAGTGAAACTATTGATCTTGGTGCTCTTGAATGTAGTACCATTATCGATATAATTCATCAAGGCACCCCGAACCTATATACGACATGGTCCTTGAAAAATTAAAGCACATCTGAGTTGTGATCTCTTTGAGTGGGATTGCCTTGGAAAAGTAGTCGATGGTAAAGATGAAGATGACCCTTGGAAGAAGGAGGATCGATAGGACCCACAATGTCGGTACCCCGACACTCAAATGGACATGAGGCCAATGTAGGGTGTAGAATGTTGGGTGGTTGATATAGGACCACACCATGTACCTGACATTGATGGAATCTCCTAGATACATCCATGTAGTCTGTAATCATTGAAGGCCAGAAGTAACCTAGTCTCTTGATCTTCATCTTCATCTTGACCATATTGATGTGCTTCGCATAGACCTAATGTACCTCGATTACAATTCCATGGGCTTCGTGTTTATCTAAACAACCAATCAAAGGATCATCGGTACAGGATGCCATCAACGAGAGCATAGGAGAGAGCTCTCTATTTCACCTGATGAGCTTATGACTTTTCTTGAGGTAGTTTGCTGGTGTTCAAATAGTCTATGGACTGTTGCCTCCAATCTAGATCCTTGTCCTTATAGGCAACAACCTCCCTTTCAAAAGAAAGTCTCTTGATGAGTTCAGCATCAATAAAGGATAGGACTTGTCTATTTTGGACCCTTATTAGAATGGACTCATCTTCCAAACATGTCAATTCTTTGACAAGTTTGGCCAAAGCATCTGCTATTGCGTTCTCTGCTCGAGGAACCTTGTAGATGGTGATTTCATGAATTTGGGCCAACAACTTCATGGTATACTCATGGTAATGATGAAGCTTGGGTTTGAGAACCTTGTAGGACCCGATAATCTGGTTGATGATCACCTGAGAATCCTCAAAGATGTTGATGCTCTTGACACACAATGTGATAGCTAACTCTAGACCAACAATTAAAGCCTCATACTAGGTTTCATTATTGGTGCAGGGGTTGGAAAGATAGTATGAGAATCTCATCACATCATGGTCTGGAGTTAGGAAAACTATTCTACCCTACCTTTTTTGGAAGAGTAGATCGTGGTGCTTCTACTTTATAAAAAGAAGCTACACCATCAAAATACATCTCTAATGGGTTATTAACCTCCCAAGTTCATGATTTGTTTATTAGAGATTATCACTAAGCGAGAATCGGAGGAAGTGGGTGTCTACTAAAAAAATTATAGTGCTTGTCCTTTTCAACAGAGTGCGAATGTGATATCAAACTGAGAGAATCATGGACCATCATGCAACATAGATAGCGTTGGTCATGAGTGAATCTTTATAGTGGATTGGTTCTGAAAATCAAGTTCACCTTATGAGAAAGCATATATTGTCGTAACTTTTGGGAGGTAAAGATCAAAGCTAGGTAATATTTCTCAATGGGTGGATAGTTCACTTCAACAGGAATCAGATGATGACTTGGGTAGTAGAGAGTACTCTCCTTCCCTTCATCATTGGCTTGGGCCAATAAAGCACCGAGAGAGTCATCCAATGCAGTAGTGTAGAGGATGAGTGGCCTGCCCAGGATAGGGGTTGCTAGAACTGGCGACTTCACCAAATACTGCTTGATATCTTCAAAGGCATGCTGGCACTTATCATCTCCCTTGAACTTGGTGTCCTTTTTGATAAGTGCTAAGAATGGCTTGCATCTCCCCGATATGTTGGAAATAAAATGTCATAGATATGTCAATCGTCCTTAGAAAGATCTGAGTTGAGTTAAACTCTTAGGAGGTGACATTTCTAAGATAGCTTTAATCCTTTTAGAATCTATTTCTATTCCTTGATGTTGGACAACAAACCCAAGGAATTTTCTAAAGCTTAGAATGCACTTGATTCATTTTGAGGTTATATCATCTTAACCATTCAAAACTACTCTCAAGTCAAAGAGAGATGGTCTTTCTTTTCTCTGCTCTTGACTACTAGATTATCAACATAGCACTCCACCTGATGATGAATGAGTTTGTTGAAGATTTGAGTCATGGCCCGTTGGTATGTAGCACCAGCATTTTTAAGGTTGAAAGGCATGGCCCTATAACAATAGATTCTGATCGGGGTTCAAAAAGCACTATTTCTTTCATTCTCGGTGGCCATCTTGATTTGGTTATAGCGGATGACCCATCCATAAAGAAAAGTCACATGAGATGATGTACACCATTAATTCAGTATAGGAAGAGGAAACTCATCCTTAGGACATGCCTTATTTAAGTCCCAAATTCACGTAAATGCAATTTGGTCATTCTTCTTCTTAGCGGTATGACTAACAAGTAGGATATTTTTTTTACGATGAAACCGCATCGATCAATTTTGACTTTAGAAGTGACATTATTCAATTTCTAATCGCATGGTCTAGGAGCTTGCTTGATAGGGTTAATAGGATCTATTGCTAGTTTGTGGGCTATATTAGAGATAATCGGGCATCTCTTCATAACTCAATGCAAAAGTCCTTAAACTTCGGTTAACCTAACTAAGTCATTGGTTTCTTCTTCATTGATGACGATGTAGTCGGTAGATTTTCTTTTGTCCGAGGTTGATTTCTTTAAGCTTGCCAATTATTGAATGGATCTCCTCTTTCCATCTTTGATTTAGAGATCATCATCACAACATTCTCATAAGAGTTAGTTTGGTGTGAAAAGAACCTATCATACTCCAAATAATTGGTGACAACTAAGCAATCATCATCATCGTCAACTGGACTCACTGTACTGAATCCTCATCCTGATCTTGATTGTAAATCCCTGCCTTTGCTATTCTATAGCTTTTAAAATACTTTGACCTATGCTTTGACCATGTATAAGGAATCAAACATTTCTTTGTAAGATTAATAACACAAGGCGAGTACCAATTAAAAGGTAATTCCATTAATTCTTTATATGAATTCTCCTCAAATTCTACACCAACTTGAGACTTGAGGAGGATGATCCTAAAAGAATTTCTTTGGATTCATATCCTTTGGAAGACTTAGGGGCTTCTTAACTACTAAACCTTCAACTTTTGAGATGAAAGTGAGGTTAGAGGTTCATAATCTCGATAGTTTCACATACATTTGATTGAATACTTTGCTTTATCGGAGGCCGTTCTTCATCCTTTGTTAGTGTCACCTCAATGAAACCACTGAGGGGTTTGTTGGTATGCTAATTACATTAGACTTGTCCTTTGAGCTGGATTCCAAGTCTATGTGAATAATAGTGATACTCCTATGAATTGGAACATAACCCATGTTGGCTGATGGCTAACCAGAGGGTCTTCCACCTATGGAACTGCCTCTGTTTATGCCTCTGCCTCTGCCTGGTGGAGGTTGAGTCTTCCAACCCACATGTCCATATGAAGGAATGAATTATGGGTGGAATGTGATATTCGGCTCTATTTCTTCTTCAATTTCCCTTTCTTGTTCACTTGGATTTTCATTTTTTTCCTTTTCTTTTGCTTTTTCTTTTTCTTCATTTTCTTTTTCTTTTGAATTTAAATTTTGTCCAAGTTCATGAGAAAGAGTGTTTTGAGGAAGATAGTAGGTTGCATCCTCATATATCTCAACCTCTCTAACTAAAAATGGCTTTTCATCTCCTTTGACACAATACTCAATCCCATCCTTCCTGAACTTGATGCACTGATGGAGGGATGATGGAATTATTTTGTTCTGATGTATCCAAGGCCTACTGAGTAAAGCGGTGAATGAAGTATTCAAATCAATGATATAAAACTTAGCTTTAGTCTTCCACTCACCTATCTCCAATGGTAACACTACGGAACCTAAAATCCTCTTATCGTGTTCATTGAATCCTCTCAACATCATCCAATCTCCTCAGAGTGTGGAGATGTCGATCTTCAAGTAGGCAAGGATCTTTAGACTCATAATATTCACCGATGCACCTGGATCAATGAGAACTCTAGCAAGTCTGAATATGCCCATGTCAACTGTAATGTAGAGGGGACAATTCTGCTCCATTATTCCCAGAAGTAGGTCTTCATCTGTGAAAGTGATTCTCTGGGCTTTAATGTGCCTCTCAATAGTCAGGCGAGCTAACATATCTCAAGATCAGGAGAGCCTTGATTAATGATTCCCTCATCTCTTTGGATAAGACAAGGGCATATATGCTTGCTAGCTTAGATGGTAACTTTCTTAGGTGAGAGAGGACATTGTAGTCCACCTTGGGCTGTCATCCCATATCCAAGGGTGGAGCATCACGTGGAGGGCTTCTCGATCCTACAAACCAGCTGACATTTTACGTCTATCTTGAGGTGCTGCCCTAGGAAGTAGAACCTTGCCATTATGGAGGTTGACTTTGATGATCTCTTGTGGTGATTTAGTGGAAGATTCTACATGTGGGCTCACCTCTGACTTCTCCTATATAACCCTAATTAGATGATTCCAAGTCTATCTCAAGAGGTGAACTGTAGTATTGAGAAAATCCAACTTTGAATTAGAAAGAGAAAGATCAAAATTATTATAGTTGTTGTTTAGACTTGAAGAGTTATCATTAGAAATAGATTTAGACAACTAATCAGAAGTGACATAGATATAGTTCAAGCTAGCTTTTTTTGTTCAATTTCTTAGATTTGATAGAAATTACAAAGTAGAAATCAAGTAAAGTAAGAGGGGTGAGGGATTTGATGCCCTCATCCACAGATACAAGATGTCTACTAGAAGAAGAAGAAGAACAACTAGCTGAAGTAGCAGTAGTTGCTGATGTGGTAGCTGCAATGGTGGATTGGAGGCTAGACTCGGTAGGTGGTTGCACTACTAGGCTATCCCAGGTTGCCACATCTTGCTCCTACTGCTGCTGTTGTTGAGCTCCCCCTTTCCCTGAGTTGGCTCTAGCAACTTACAAACCTTCCTTGATATTGGAGGCTTGAGCTGGCTCAAGCACATGAAAGGAAAGTTTCTTGATTTTAGACTTAGCACCCACATGGGTAACCAAGTCCACGGCCTATTTTGGATTATGCTTAAGGGTATAAGCAACGCACAAAAGCAATTATATTTTATTAAAACACCCTTAAGCATAATCCCTGAGAAAGAAAATGATTAAACTAAATCATCCTACCAACCATTCTATATACACCCTAACATTGAAACTAAAATATCACATCATAAAATAAAAGCAAACATCAAATCATACACCGCTTCAACATAGGACTAGAAGTTAACCTAATGTCTATGCCATATAAGATTTGTGTGGTATGGTAGCTAGGCTTTAAGGTTAAGATTTTCTAAGTGTGAAAAGGTTCAACTTAGATGGGTGGTCTCATTTAAGTTGTTTAGTTGATGTGGGTTGATTTTATTTGATGATATAATTTAGTTTGAATGAACCTACTTAATTACTAAAGGTTGTAAGAGAGAAAAAAGAAGAGAACTTCTCTTTCCTCCCCCTTAAGTGACTATTAATCATTAATGATTTTATTTAGTGAATGTTTTATTATGAATGTTAATTAATTCTAAGTTTAGATTTTCTCTAAACAAACCTATTCAAAAAGAAAGATATTTTAAGATTAAGTAAAGTGAATTACTATCACAAAACACACAACATTTTATTTCTTTCCCACATGTGTATCATGCACATGAATGAATCCTAAGCATATTTTTACATGCGATGCAAATATTTAGCACACCTTAATAATGAATGCTAAGAGAGGTTGCTTAAAGAAATTTGGAATGTTTCATGTATGCATGATTTTGTTAAGTAGAAGAGAGTGATTCGTTTATCCATTTTTTTAATATACACATTTACAAGTATAAAAGACATAAGTGAGTATGGTGTCATTGTTAACACGAGGGCTGTAAGGTATAAGACCTACTTAGGGCTACTTAAAGCTTATCTAGACTAATATGCCACTTTTCTTAAATACATGTGCATGTACAAAAGAAATTCATAGAAAGAGAATCATGAAAAAAGTTTATGTTTATTTGTTTGATTTTGGTTGTTTAATTTATAAGTGTGATGTGGAATTCCTTTTTGAGTCATGATATAGAAGTGTATAGGAATAGATTTCAAACAAGTGTCATGTCCTTTTCAAATGGACTATACACTTTGCAAATCCTACAAAACCTATGTTAAGAAAGAGAAGAAAAAGTCACATAACACATTTTATACTATTCACATGCAAGCTCATAAGCACTTATAGATATCATACTTTTTATTTGTAATGTTTGGTTTATAAGTTTTGTAAATAGTTTTGGATTTAGTAGTGATAATAGCCATTCATATCTTACTTTAGCCAAAACATGCAATTTGACATAAAGGAAACTTTTCATTTTAATTTTATTTTCAAAAGACATGAATGCATGATTTTCATATGACATATGCATTTAGCATGCTAGGAAAGAAATAAAGTGATGTAAGCATGTAATTTCATTCACTCTAACTAATTCTTAAAGAAAATCTTATGAAGTAAGATCATTAAAAGAGAATCAAAAGTTGTTTAAAGACGTTCATTTTATTTTGAGTTTGATTTGAATTAGGAAAGTGTGAAAAGGTTTCTTAATCCATTCCCACATGTGTGTATTATTTTAGTTTAATTTTTAGGTGATTAGATCAATTTTATGCTTTGGTTAGGTTAAGGTGTAGTTAAGTTCATTAATTATCCTTACTTATACTACTTTAATATATTTAATCAAATAATTATGAGCCAATGTATGACATAAAATCACAAGTAATACATATGGGTTCGGTATGATTTATTTAAGTTACTTAGGTTATTGAATACCTAAGTATCTACCCAAGAAGGATTGATTAAGTTTGTGGATTAATTTTGGTTTTTAAAATTTTATTTGATTTGTTAAGTAGATCATTATTGTATTAACCCTTAATTAGATTTAGATTTAAGGAAGAAAAAGGGTTTAGGGAATAGCTTAAGGAAAATATCCCAAAATCATTCCATAAATCTCCTAATCACTTAAATAATGTTTAATTATCTTAATCAAGGAATTAAACCACTTGTTCACATGCTTGATTAACCTAAATTACATTAAGAGAGTGATTAGGGGTTCATTAATTAATTTTTAGTTAACTAATAAATTTCAAAAAAATTAGGAGAGGCGTGTCCCACTAAACATGATTGAGAAGTTTGGAATTAATTAATGGAGTCATTAAGGAGTAATTAGGGTTATTAAGTTTTTAAATAAACCCTAATTAAGGAAAATCTACTATTTAAATTCAATTAGAAACAATTTTATTGGATTCTCCTTTAAATTATCTTTAAGATGAATATGAGTTTATCTTTTTAAAATTTTTCTAAAATTAGTTATGAATTTAGATCATTATGAAGTTGCTTCTTTTAAAAAAAGTTCTTCTAGAAATTCTACTTATTTTATATTTTAAATTCTCAGGTATTGACTAGCCTTGTACCGATTAAGTCAGCAAAGAGTTAAATCTGAATTTTTAAGAATATTGACTATAGAAGAAATGGCATAATTTTGTGCATGAACAGGTCCACTGCATTGGGAGGAGTGTCTTGGAAAATTTTTAATCACATTGAGTTTTTAAACATTTAAATATAATTAAAAATAATTATCATTTATAAATAATCAAATAAATTTTGGGACATTTACATGTTGTCATTCAAGCATTGTAACTTAACCATTATCATTGTCCCTTCATTAATTCAAGTTAAATTGTATTTGTAGGATATTAACTTTGAATAAGTTATTTTTGGATAATATATCTTTAATTAAGTGAATAGATGAATTGTGTAATTTTATCTACGTAGTTGATATTTCAATCCTGTGATTTTTCTCTTCATAAAATTGTCATTTAAAACTTATAGTACTTTCTACATTCTTCTCTTTTATTAACGTGAATGTAAGATATTTTTTATAAAATTATGATGTAAAATTCTCTTTATTATAATTGTTAGCATATCATAATAATAATAATAATAATAATTATAATTATTATTATTATTATTATTTTTTATGTATATTAAAATAATATATTTAATTTTATATTATAAAAAATTTGTCTGAGCAATACTTTTTTTTTATTTTCTCAACTATTATTATGTGTTTTAATCATTATTATTATTATTATTATTATTATTATTATTATTATTATTTTTATATATATACCACAATTCTTTGATATTTATCTATATATAAATTTTTTATATATATATATATATATATATATATATATATATATATATATATATATATATATATATATATATATATAATATTTCAATCTTGAATATCACATCAAAAATATTTTTATCATTTATTTTATAAAAGTAAAATTTTTTTTAAGCATAAAAAATATTAGATAAATAAATATCTAATATAGATATATAAATATATAATAATGTACTACATGTAAATTTTTTTTATATAAGATGAGAGCTCAAATATGATTTCATTGGGATTCTACATAATATTTTGGATAAAAGTTAACCTAGATATGTGTGTGCCTTGAATCAATTGGATTTTTCTTTGCAAACGATGCATATCCAAAGACAAAGTTAAAAATCTCCTCCAATACCAAAAGCGAGAAGCATAATATCATTAAGGATGCCACTCTCAGTCACCACCACTCTCACTTTCTCGGCCTTTTAATCCATCCCATACTACATTCAAGCTCTTCCCCTCATACCACCACCACCCTAGCAGCCATCTCCGCCTCTTTGCCAGTACCCCACCTCTCCCATTCTACCTCCTCCTTGTCCTCATGCCATGTGTTGATTACCAACTCCTCTTTTCCTCCAAACCAACTGAAGTCAAGCGAGTTGGTTCCCCTCTCGCCACTGACACCCTCCCGTGGACTTCCCCTCGGAACCTCATGACATGATATCCGATGATCACGAATCCACCCTCAATCCCATCGACCACGGATACCTCCACACATTTCTTCGCGGAGGCACGTTGTGTATTCAGTGCATGAGCAGGCGGAAGGAGGAAGAGAGCGTAAAATGGTGGTTTGGTTATTTTCCTTGTTGAAATCATGTTGGACAACACCTTCAAAACTTGAGGAAGAACGTGGCGAAATCTCTTGTGTTAGGCCGTTTGTTTCTTTGGTAGGAGTCTATCCCTACGAGTTAGAAAGCCGTCGTCTAGATCTTAACGAGGTGGCGAGGAAAATATTACGTCCGTCCGCCGCGTAGCTACGTCGGACTCCAATCGGATAATGACGCGCAGATAATGGCCAAAAAATGACAAAAGCGAAAATGGCGCTATTTTCCACGGTTTAGCGCCGCAACCCAAAGCTGGGAATGAGTATATCTTGGAGAAATTTAAAATATCTTCATTTAGGCGTTGTATTTTTTTATTTGCGGAGTTGAGAGCATTACGAAAGAGCTATGAAGAAGGAGAATGAATCAAAATGGAGGCATTGAGGAAATAGGCGATGATAATAAAAAAAATGGATCGGTAATCTTTTAAGGAGTTGTATATGTAAAATGACGATAGTTTGTAATTTATTTATTTAAGTTAGATTTCTTGGAGTTCTCTCAATGAGGACTTTACATGTCGGTGAGCTGCTTTGCAGGTACTCTCATGTCGTCATTTCATATTTATTTTTCATCATTTTTTGTCCGTTGGAGAAAACATATTCGATGTAATCCTTAGGAGAAAATTGGTGGTTTGATTAATTTTTTAGTGCTTATTTACATATATACTCTCATCTTGTCTTTGAGTATAGGCGATTTTTTTGTTTTGTTTCACTTTCGTAGCGGTTGTTCGGATCATGGTAACTAAATCCCAATCGAAGCAATGAGGGTGGCATTACGGGTTTTGATTTTTTTTGTACCTTTGTACCTCACCCTCTTGCCTGTACTGCCTCTGCACCTCTGTGCCTCTATATGTAACCTCACATGTACCCTGTCTATATGTACCCTCTAGACCTATACCTTCTATACCTGCCTTATGCCTTGTGCCTCACCCTCATGCCTTCAACCTCTTACCTCTGTGCTCTATACCTCTGCCTAGTAATGAATCTATACCTTCTTTTATACTCTCAGTACCTCTGCCCTCTCTCCTCCCCTCCCAAGATGATTTTGTCAGGTTAGGTTCATTTTTATGGTTGTTGGATCATGGTAATTAAAATTTAATGGTTGCAATTTGGTGGTTGTTGAGCGATTTTTTGGGTATTTTTTTATTTCAGACTCTGGACTAAGCTGTATCCCTATGCTCTCTCTCTGTTTCATCTTCTCTATTATCGTGTATGCGGACTATATTTTTGCGATGAATGTGGTGAATGAGCAATGCGATGATGAAGTTGTTTTATCTAATGACCCAAATTTGGGGTATTGCTGTTGTGCATAATAATGAAAACTTATGCAGTCATGATTATGCACATCAAAGCGCTTCGGTGTTAGAAAAGACCATACAAGTTATTGGCCAAACTTAAGAAATTAAAATTGAAAGATTTTACGTGTTGAAAGCAGTGGGAAAAAACATCAATCATATAACAAAATTCGAGCGTCACGAGGTGGTTGTGTCGATGATTTGATTCTGTGGATTTGGAGGGAATTGGTCGGTTAAAAATATATAGAGAAACCATAATCATTCATTGGTGATCGCATCTTCTCGATCCTGAGTCGTTCTTGATGAGAATGCATCAGTTTTGAAGAGCGATGGCCGTGGCAATTGACTATCGGAAGTTGGTGGGATAGAGAATATTGGATTCACAAAAGAGATGCTTTCAATTTCATCGAAGAAGCGAAAGGTCACGGATTGCAAGTGGTGATGAATTATCTGTTGTTCAAGAAAAGACAAGCGTGGATGAGATGTTTGCATGGGATGTTGGTTGATGCGTCGATTGCTTGGTGAGTTTTTTTTGGAGCAATGGTATGTCTAGGGTTGATTATTTTGGGGATGTGATAATTTTTGATACTAGCTATATCAATAAATATAATCTTGCACACTCATTGGAGTGAATCATCATTGGCAAAACTTCTTATTAGTAGCCTTTTTTGTCGAAGAGACCATCAAGTCATTCACATGGTTATTCGGACATTTCTTGGTTGATGGGTGGGCATCCTATAACATATATTCTTGATCAAGATCGGCTATGGCGAAATATCGAGAATGTACTTGCTGGCGTCATAGGTTGTGATGGCATATCTCAAAGAAAACCCCTCAAGGTCCATTGCTTTAGTAGTAACAAGAGAGTTCAAGGGCTATTCTATGCATAAGCAAATGTGACACAGAGGATGAGTTTGAGGATGCTTGGTCTGCCATGCTAGAGGAGGGCAATTTGCATGATCATGCTTGGCTATCTCGAACTTTACAAAATTAAAAAATGGTCCACCGCATTCAAAAGATAAATTTTGTATGGGCATCTTGTCAACTCAGTAGTGAAGCCACAAATAGCGTGTGTCATGGTATTTGAAACCAATAAGTTATTTGACAGTTGTTTCTTGGGATTGGAGAAGGTGATGGAAATATGGCGAAATGAACATGATGAAGACTTCAAGTGTATCCAGTCGACAATTGTTCTGTTAGGAGTAGTCCAATTCTTAAGCAAGGCTTTGTTTTATCTGAGGAAGCTTTTCTATGTTCGAAGAATTTACGCATGAGTTGGGGATTATCATTCGTGGATGATGATACCATGGAGTACTTGGTGAGAAGAAGAATGCATCATCCTGGATTGTCCACTTTGATGTGTCTGTAGATATTTCTTGTTGCGAGAAATTTGAAATGATGGGCATACTTTGTGCACTGCTTGCATTAGAGTTCTTAGCAGAATGATGTCTTTGCGCATTCGGGATAAGTACCTCCTCATGCGGTGGTCTACGAAAAGAGACATCTACATCGATGGTTCATACTGAAGGTTAGTACATGTGGAAAGTAGATGGGCATTATTTTCGAACCATATAAGTCGATATGCATATCAAATTAGCTCCGAGAGATTGAGGATTACATGCTTGCATCTCTTAAGCGACTATCGATGAAGTGGACTCGTAATAAGTGGGAATTCTCCACCATTTGATAGATCGTTAAGAGGAAGAAGACCATCATCGTAAGGATAAGGCGGTTTGAAGGATCCAATCAAAGCGTCAAAGGGTGTTTCCAACGCAAGGCTCAAGGCTTATTGGGAGAAATCCAAAAAATCCACAAGTATTTACCTACTTGCTTAAGTTGCTATTACTTATAGGTTCTGTAAATTTAATTCATTCTATTTTCTTGTCTTAGAAACCAAAGTGAAGTCAGAGTCTTTGTAGAGCGGAATGTCATCATTCTGTTATGCAATGCTTTTCAGTAAGCCTAGAATATTTCACATTGGCCAAACATTCATCCTTTACTAAGATGTTGTACCATTACTACGATGTTGTACCACAGGAATTCAGTTCGACCTCATCAATCAACCAATATTCTGAAGGGTACACTAAGCTGATGATGGATATTATTACAAGATGGCATTTTGATGCATGATATTATCCAAGAAGGCATTTTTTAATTTCATTTTTCTCGTTTTAGTCATGTATTTTTTTTCTATTCATTTCATAACTTTAGTAAAGTCTTGAAACCGCAAAAGCACTACAATTTGAATCCTCTTTGAACAAATTTTGCCATGTCTCATTAAGAATTTTCTTGTCAGATTAACATCTTGAATAGCATCTTGCAACTCTACTAGTCAGTCAAAGCAAAAATGTTCACACGGACTTTTGCCCTTGATAACTCAGCAAAACTAACACAATAAGAATTCTGATTACACATAGTAGGAATCATGGCAAAATATTAGCTTCCAAAACACAAATGGTTATTTTAGGTGAAAAATTAACCAAAAGTTACTTAAAATTTTTAAAATTTTAAAATAAATATTGGTATATAATTAAAAAATAAATCCAATTAAATAAAAATCATTTCTATCTTCAATTAAAAGTTTTATAAATTTAGAATCATCAATTTTGATTTTTATTAAATATATAGTCAAATTTAATTTGAGTTCACATGAGATCTCTTGAAAATTTTGATGAAAGTATTATATAATTTTTAATTATTATATTTCTATGGATAGATCAGTATTTACATAAGATAAATTTGATAATTTTATGTTGTCGATAACAAATTATTAAGACGCTTAGATGCTTAATAAATAGCTTATAATAATAAAATTCAACATGATCGGATAAATTTAAAAAAAATTTTGACTTGTACTACTAAAATGCTACACTAAAAAATACTAATTTGATTAATACAAATAGTCAATATCTATTCAAATTCTCAAAATTAACATTAGGCTTACGTGAAATGAATTATAAACATGAGAGAATGTTCTCTCATTTTAGAGATTGATAATTTAATAATTTATTTATTTTAATAACGTCAATATTATGTTTTTTTTCTTTTAAAGCTAATTCTCTAGCTTTAATAAAATTTATCATCACCTAATGATATATAAAACATTCTAAGACCTTGCTAATAATAAAATTTATCATCACCTAATAAGTTGATTTTAAGTTTAACAATTATAAATTAATTTATTGAATTTCGAAACAAGCGTGGCAAACCATCCATACGTCAATTTCACAAAGCTGCGATTTAAGGTAAGGTATAGATTCATTACGGAGTGAGTACGAGGAGTGCAGGGAGGTACAAAGGTATAGAGTGCAGGAATGGAGGTATAGTAGTGAGAAGGTATGAGTGCAGAGGGAAATCTGAGTGCAGAGGAACACAGTGCTCTGAAAGGCCAACTTTGGATAATTCAACACTCTCAAACGCAGTAGAGGAAATCTAAAATAACATAATGAATATGCACTCCCAATGGCGGTCCCACAAAATTGAGATCTAAAAAATGCGTAAACATAGACCAATTTGGGACAATTCAACCATGCCTCCCATATCTGGAGCGGACACATAAAAACTAAATTAATAGAACAAATCAACCCACTGAAATAACAGAATGAAATCAACCTATCTAAACAGAATGTGTTGTACATAGAATAACTCAAGCATCCAAATTTGATTTATCTATTTTTTGAGGCCAAGCAAAAAATTGCATAAACAAAGTCGGCCCTAAATCTATTCATCTTTTTGTCCCAGTCTTGGTTCAGAGCCCAGTTAATTGCGGGCTTCTCGATAGGTGCCTCCATGTATTTGCAAATGAACATGCATGATCGACCTTGAATTTGGGTGCAACCCGCTCACCGTTTCAACTAGCCATTTTATTGGGTTGCTGTCGAAATAATGTCTAATATCCTGAGCCAGGAATTTGATCTGCACAGGAAGATGGGCAAGGTATTAATTAGATCCCCAGGAGAACCCGCAAGAAGAGTGCATACCATCTCCGTGAGAATGGCTTTATGTGTCGATTTTGGCAATGAGTTAAAATGACCACCGCTTGATATTTCACAAAGAATTTTGGATAACGGGAATATAGCGGCTGATACAGTTCATGCATACATCTTTGGATATACATCTTACTTTCTTTTAGCAAGCCATACATAAGAGGATGCAGATAACATCTATAAGTGACATGGATATCATGAATGAATTGCGAACCACTAAATTTGGAGGAGTAACTCAATGTAAGCATGAAATGTATAGGAATGGGACATACAATCGGGCAGGGAACTTCTCAATACGAGATCTTGCGATGTGTGCATCGATGAATCTTGTCATCGATGTAAGTATCGCCTAAAATAATAATATTTCCAAGCAGTCTATCTCCCTTTATCGAAAAATTTTGTAATTTATTGAGAGAGAAATTAATAAGTAGTTAGAATGATATGACATTTGAATCTATGTGAAAAGGAGCAAGATGCTGGGTGACTTACTTGTCCTAGAATCGAGCACAAGACCGATCTATGAGGTGGAGCATCGGCTGAGGCATGCCATTTCTGAATGGGAAGTGCACGAGCTGCTGTGCCTCGGTATAATATATTTAAATAATTGTTAAGAAGCTATATCCATTGGCATCTAAAGCTCGAGAATCAAAAATTCCCTGGGTGGTGCTCCTCCACAAGATAGCCTTTGATGGCTCATCGGAGGAAATCGGCTCGTCGGCCGACTGCAATTGAAGGGTGAAATCGAACAAGCGGTCATCTATTGTATCACATTATTCATGAAATTATACACGTGCCAGTGGGTGGAGGGCAAATCGAGCAGATCTTAGCGTAGCGCTAGTGGTGAGCGTGAAGGGAGAGAACACTTTCCTCTTCCTCATCTGTGCCTTCACCCATGCACAAGGCAATGAAGGGGCTACAAGTGTGCTCGGTGGGAGCCTCCCCTTGACCAACTTTGTGAGCTTCTGCACAAGACTCCAGGAGGGCTTCCACTATAGAGGTCTCCACTTCGGTGGTGGTGGTAACCTCAAAGGGCTGAAGCCCCAATGATAGCCTCACGAGAAGATACCCTGGTAGAACTTCCACCCACTGGGATGGAAGCACTCTTCGGCGAATAGCGGTGGTGCATCAATGCCATCCGACCTCTCTGTCTTTGCATGGAAGGATGCCACAACTTCCCTCAACTCCCTCAAACACCAAATAACCTATCATTACATCCTTCCATTGGGGGGGTAGTAGAACAGAGACTTGGTTGGGGAATATCGGGAGAGATATACGGAATCGGTAGGGCGGCGATGGGGGCTGAATGGGACTAATGTCGAGCTCTGCTAGGGAAGTTTCATGGGGAGGAGAGGATGATTCAAGGAACCATGTCTCCTCTTCTGATAAGTCCCTGAGTGTCAGGCAGACTTGTGTTAAGCCAAAGATAGATATGACGGCAAACAACATAGGTAAATGCATTACTGCACCGAAATGAATGAACATAACTATTGTCTATTACCTGGTCTCCTTTCAAACCATCGAAGGTAACGTCTGCAAACTTTATTTTAGGCCAACGCAACATTTGTGCGACGAAATGGACTAATGCTAATAATGTGCTTTGAGATCTACAAGAAACATTTGTAGAAGTTAACTTGCTCACATCAAGTAAAACATAAGCGATGGGCATATACCATAAGAGAGACAAAGCCACTCATGTAGCCAGGCCTGTGTATCTTTGATGTAATGCCATTGAATTGTGACACTAAGAAGGCGAAAACTAATTGTATTCAAACAAATTTGTCAATATTATCGGCGTAGACAATTAAATTAGAAGCTATTCTGTAGTTGTGATATACAAAAAATAAATTTGAAATAAGAAAACATATGTACAACTGCACAAGCGTACATGAGCTATATTTGATTTATCTTATTCTTATAATCGGTGAACTATATCTGGGGATTTATAAAACTTTCTCCCTTTGTTTGGCATCCCCATCACAACTTCATGAAAGAAATGCCACCCAAGAAAAGGCTTGCTATCTTGTCCCAAGATAGGATAGAGGTTATGCAATCAGTCTTTGCGGTCACAATCGGAATTGGTTGGTGAAAGCTTCAGTCACTTCACTAGTGAAGCGAGCTGGAATATTATCAAATAATGTTCTGATGGCACTCGACCTGCATCTTGACGTTATCCTTTTTGCAGACATGCTGAACTTCAAAATAAAGTCAAAGTAATCAAAATATTAACAGTATAATGGATTGCAAGTATCTTAATATCGAGTACAGGTACAGAGGTATAGAGTGCAGAGGTAAAATGCAGACATGCAGTATAAACAAGCATCAAAATTAGCCAAACAACCTCTAATATACTTTCCGAAAAGCGAACATTGTCTAATAGCGGGGACAATCAACAAAAAAAGCCCAAAATTGTCTCTAATGGCGGGAGGTACAAAGTGCAGGAGTGAGGTGCAGTACAGTGAGGAGATGCAATTCATTTCTCCATAGAACACATCCAACAAAACACACCTTCCCAATTATTCATAGCAGTCTAGCCATAGTATGCCCTCCAAAGCGGGACAAAATGGTGAAAAAATGCAAAATCTCAAGAAAGTATAGAGTGAGGTATAGAGTGCAGTGAGAGGGTATGGATTCATTCTCCATGAACACATCCAAACACACCTTCATAATGGATTAGCCATAGTATGCCCTCCAAAGCGGGACAAAATGGACAAAAAATGCAAAATCTCAAGAAAGTATAGAATGCAGAGAGGGAGGTACAGTCTGAGATGCAGGGATCTGAGGATTCATTTTTCTCCACAGAACACATCCAAACCAGCAAAACACATCTTCCCAATTATTTATAACGGATTCTAGCCATAGTATGCCCTCCAAACGGGACAAAATGGACTGAAAAAAATGCAAAATCTCAAGAAAGTATAGAGTGCAGGGTTTGGAGTACATATGCAAACCAGCATCAAAATTAGCTTCCAAACAACCTCTAATATACTTCCATAGAAAAGCAGTAAACATTGTCTCAATAATTAGGCCGAACAATCAACAAAAGCGACCCAAAAATATTAGGAAGGTGCAGTGAGGTACGACCAAAATCAACAAAAAAGTAGCCATATAAAATCAAAGGGGACGCCATAAATAAACCTAGAAAAATCGATGGATTGTAATGGACAAAGAGAAAACCCTAAAATCTTTCAAGTTCGAATGCATGTGGAAATACCTCGTGTAACCAACGAATACCTCAGTTTGAAATTGATAGAAGCCCCGCGATGATGGAGGTGGTACCAACGGCGGGAGCTCAGGAAATTCTTATTCGTCGAAAGCCACATGCGGATGAAAGAATCTTGAATGACCGATATTTTGTTCCCCGCGTTTAGGCGAGGTAAATGTCGTCGGGTCGGGGTGGCTAAACCGTGAAAAATAGAGCCATTTATGTCTTATTTTTTTTTTTGCGCCGTTTATATGTCATCGGTGGAGTAAAGCTACGTCGCGGACTCGAGTAATATTTTCCCACGACAAAGGGGAGGTTGATATCAGAACCTCTCCAGAATCACGGCCTTGCTTCATGGTAATTCTTTACTATTTTTTTTAATTTGATAATTCTAAATTTATATTCTTAAAATAATCTGATTAATAATCTTATACTTAGATTTATTATATATATACATTGAAAATCTCATATGATATGATCATAGCTAATTAATTTTATAACATTATTGGGTATAGATTGCACAAAGATGCGTCATGGGAGAAGGAGAATTCGTCGGATTATTTTATTTAAAATTATTATCAATAAATAGAATCTAATTTTGAAGATCTCACATGCAATATGCAATGAGAGATGAATAAAAAGAGATTGAGGAAGTTTTTATGAAAATTCTGAATTAGATAAATCACAGTTGCTCACCAAAGTTGAAAATATTCCACTACAAGTTACAGAATTTGCCCATTTTCTGTTGGAGAAAGCAAGATTATAACAACACTAGTTGTTTTAGCTTTCTGCGAAGGTGATATGTCGATATGTTGAACGAGAGGTGTATAGACTCATCGATCCAGTGATATTTTTTGTGGTAGCGTGATGGTATAGGTTAAGATGTTAAGTGGTAGTGGTCTGATTTTGGGGCAATCGGGTTACGAAGATACGGTTGCATTAATTAGATGGAAATGGTCCGATAGTGATGGTTAAGTAAAGTTTCAATTCTCTAGTGTTCAAGAAAATATTATGTGCGTAGCTTCGAATCAGAATTGGACACATGTCCACTCTTAAAATACTACTTTTTTACTTTACCATGTGGTGATGGTGGGACCGGATGCCATTACCATGACGGGGACCCCACCCAGTCTGTTAAGTTGACGGGATTGCACTTGCTGGATGACATTTTCATACGCATTGGTGGATGCCATTTCAGATTCCATGCGCAGGACAAATTTAAATGTTCGAGATATGAATAGATTTAGCCCACCATTGACCTCACTTTTGGAGTGAGCTCTCAACTACCTCATCATAGATCTAGGAGTCTTGTAGACACTAAGAGCTCCTTAGTCTTAAGACACTTCTAGTGATTAGGTGAACACTTAACCTAAGCCTAGAGACTTAGGTCATGTCTTAGGGATTTAGAAAGACTTGCCTACCCTATAGCCTTAAACTCAATCCTTGCTTCCTTCCTCAAACCAAACCTCAAATTCAAATCCAAGATCATAAATCCAATCCCAAATCAAATGATTGAAACCCATGATTAAATTCAAATTCAAAATCTCTTCCTAAGCTCTTTTATATTTTGGACTTAGCCTTAACCAAATTCAAATCAACCCCAATTCAATTGATTTTCTCAAATAACAAATTCAATCTCCAAATCCTAACCCAAATTCCAATTCAAATCTGATTCCAAATGATTGAAACCCATGATTAAATTCAAACTCCAAAATCCCTTCCTAAGCCATATGAACCACCTTCATATGCTTTGCCAAACTCCCTTTAAACCAAATCAAACTTGGTTGATTTCTTTATAAATCAATCATTCTTTCATTTATAATCACAAATATAAATGAAATCTAAATTCAAACCATTCAAATCAAATCAAATTAAATCAAACCAAATCAAGACCTTTCTTAGGCCATATGGACCCACCTCCATAAGCTTAATCAAATCTCAATCCAAATCAACCCAAACTCAATTGATTTCTTTATAAATCATTCTTTCATTTATATTCGTAAATGAAGCCCACTCTCAATGACAAAAAATATCAAATTAAATCAATTCTCTACTTAAACCATTTTGACCTACATCCTTAAATTTGGTCAAATTTGCATTCAAATCACTCCAAAATCAAGTGATTTTCTCATGAATCATTTATATCTTCATTTATATTTATAAATATAAATAAAATGTAAATCCAAGTGACCAAAACCAAACCCACATAAAATCAAATTCTCAATTTTAGCCTTTTTAGCTAAATTCTTGAACTTGGATAAATTATACACAAATCAATTCAAACCCCATGGATTTCCTCATGATTCAATCATTCCTTCAATCATTATTCCAAATTTAAACACAAACTTCAATTATAAAACCAAATTCAAGTCAACCCAAGTCAAGCCAATGTTGACCCTGACTTGAAATATTCATATAAACCAAAATCCATTTGACTCCAAACCAATTTCAACGATTTATATTTTTCATCTAGGCTAATATGTGAGTTCAATTAAACTTGAATCAAGCCAAAACCTAACCAATTGACCCATTTAGGTCCACTTGACCCAAAGTGACCTAAAAGAATTTTTTTGAGCCAAGTTTTAATCCATCCCAATTAGATTGAACCAAGCCTATTCAAGCCTCATATCATGATCAACAATCATCCTTAGGTGATCAACTATCTTGAATTAGGTCAAACCAAGTCAACTTGGTCCTTTGACCAAGTCAACCTTAGCCCAAATAAAACCTAAACAAGACAAAACCCATCATATACTAAATTGATTGAAACCTTTGATCCAAACCAACTCACCAATCAATATTGAACATGACCAAACTCAATTGAGCCAAACCAAGTTCAATTGGAAATTTGACTGAGTTGACTCAAATTGGCCTAAAGAGCTAAAATGGGTCAAATTATGATTTGATCCAAATTGATTGCAATCAATGGCTCGGACATTCCAAATCATTTATTGAACTTAACCAAAGTCATAGCTCAATTTGACAAATTGGTCAACTTGAAATTGTCAAGCTCAAATTGACCTAAAGGGTCAAATTGGCCAAAATTCAAATCGATTCTAAATTAAACCAAACAAATGCTTATAATCATTTTCAATTAACCAATTGAATATGAAGCAACACCTAACCCCACCCAATTTTTGGTCAAATTGGTCAAAATCAACTTAGCCCATTTGACCTATTTAAAACCAAAAGAGACAAAATCAAACTAAGCTAAATTAGCAAAACCCACTTGAACCAAAACTCTTCAAATCATCATTTAAACCTAACCTAAGTCTTGGTTTGACCCAATTTGACCAATTGGTCAACCAAACCCAACCTAACCCAAATGAGGCTATTTTGACCATATGAATCACTCAAAATCAACCTATGGGACCTAGGACCTGGCTAACCTAGTCCCAACGCATTCCCAAACCAACCATTTCCATGGTGGGCCCCACCAAAGTAATGAGCCATTGGACAAACCTTCTTTCCATTAGATCTTCACATTAACAAGCAAAGTTGACACCCCATCACCATGGCAGCCTAAGCATTCAAGTGAGACTCCACCTGTCCCACCTAGCTCATCTAACCCCCCTTAGGTCAGCATAGGACTAATGGGAGTTCAACTCTTCCTCATTCAAGACAAAACTGATCAAGCCAAGAGGTCTTTGCAGACAAGCCCTTGGGCAACCTCCCATAGCTCCTTCCACTCAAGATGAGCCACATGGAGTTGGACATGACCTCTCCCTGGCGTGGCTGAGGAACCAAGTCACCCCATCCTGTCTATCCTTCACGCATAATTTTGGGGTATTCTCCCCCAATTCAAGTGGGAATTGACATAATTGGTATTGCGAGAGTTCCCTAAGCCATTTCGAAAACCCTCACAACTTTTCCAAGCATTCCTGAAGCCTCCCTCAGTCGAATTTCTTCTTTGCATGCGAAACTGAAATAGGGCAGCCTTCTTTCGATCAATACTCCCTTTCTACTCAATCAAACCTCAATTCCTTTTACCCACACCTTCACCATATCCGATCGAAGCTAAATAAATCATTTCCCAAGCTTTCAAGCCACCGAAGATAAGAGTTGGCAGACCGATCCAAATAGGAGGAGTGTAGAGCAATCCACCTCAAATCAAAGCTCGTGCTCAACAGCTTCATTTTACCGGCTTTCTCGATGGAACTCGGACACAAGCTCCAGTGAGGTATGCCATTGAAATTGATCCTTGTATGAAAATAGCTTGGTCCTTTGTGAAGGAAAGTTCCATTTCATGAGATTTCTACCATTGGATTTCCTTATTTTGCTTCCCCGAAGGTGTGGGATCAATTTGATCTCCATTCGAGCTAGGGTGAGCTCGGTCAGTGACGAGCGATGGGGCTCTATCTCTCACCGCTCGAGAGGAGATAGAACACAAGCCCTCCATTTTGCATGATTGAAATGGACGATCGTTATCAAATCATGCTAGATCTGTCTCTATTTTCTCCTTAGCTGGATCGATGGCCATCGATCTTAGATTGACGGTCTGAAAGCACATCCGTAATTTGAGTCGCATCTCAGCGTGACAACTTAAATACAATCCTATCATGCCACCAGCGCGCCATGACCACATGACACGGGATTAAGGGTTAATTTGGGTTATTTTAATTTTTTAAGGTTGAAACATCCTAAAATCATAACTAATCCTAAAAATCTGAAAAAATACAAATGAGGGCTCATTTTAAAGATATTTTAGAGTAGCATCCATTAAAATTATGATTAATTTGGAACAATAATTTCTAATTAATTAAGATATAATTAAAAACTTAATTTTCTAATTACTCTCTCATTAGTTGTCTAATTTATTTTGAATTTTTTTAGAGAAGTTTAGGGGATAACCTCTACCTCCCTATATTTTTGAAATTTATTGGATAGATAATTAGGAAATCAATGGATTAAGCCTTAATTACTCTCCAATCTTAATTATTGATAATTAAGCAAATTAATAGTGATTTAATTAACTAATTAAGCTCATTATCCTCTATTAACAGTGGGAAGTCTTAAGGAAGTGGTTTGGGTTCATTCCTTATAACCATTTCATTAAGCCTTTTATTTATTTCAAGTTAATTAAAAATTAATTAATTAGCCATTTAATTAACCAATATAAGAGGGAACCTAAATATTTTAGATTCTAATTGAGTGTTTGAAATAACTTAGGGGTTAAGATTGAGGCCTCTTCCTTGATCCCTTTCCCTAAGTTAGTTTCACCATTCTAATTAAAACATAATCAAAGAATTTAATCAATTAATCAAGGGATCAATTAAATTAATTTAAAATCCATTCATTCACAACCTAACTTTGTTTAATCAATCTTGGGTAGCTTTTTGGGTGTTCAACCTGAAGAGAGAGCTAATGAAATTATGGTTAGCTCACATGTGTGAGAAAACTATGAAGGTAATTAAGTGAGTTCCTTAAGTTTAATTAACTATTAATTATGAGCCAATTGCATTATGCCTCTTTCATTTTTTTTAAAACAATGCCAATTTACTTTTCAAGTCGTTGCATCTCATATTGGCTCATGATTATTTAGTTAAGTAGCTTAAGGTGATGTAGGTAAGGGTTAATTAATGGACTTAATTCATACTTCAACCTAATTAAGACATAAATGCTCTTCATTAAACCAAATTAACTAACACATGGGGACTAGGATTAGCAAACCTCTTTCACATTTCTTAAATCAAATTAAACATAAAGCTAAAAATGGTTTTAAGAAACTTTGGCTTGTTTTAAATGATCTTGTTTAATATGATTGTCCTTAGGATTAGTTGGATTGAATGAAGTTATATGCTTAGATTTTTTTTATTTCTTTCCAATCATGCTAAAATATTGTATGCCACTTGTATTCATGCAATCATGTCTTTCAAATTAATCAAATAAAAATGATTTTCTTTGCATGTGTTTACTTAATTAAAAATATGTGTGGGTAGTATCACTATTAGATCTCAATTATATTTTTAAAAGTTTATTAATGAATGGATATACATATATATTGTAACTTTAGTTATATATACATAGGAAATGCATGTGAATATAAGTCTAGTGTATGAAGTAAAATTTCTTTCTTAAATTCATGTGTTGATTTGTATAAGTAAGAATGTTAGCGTGTATATTAGTCTGGACACCCCAGGGCCACACAGTTTTAAGTAGCCCTAAGGAGGTTCCTACCTCATTCCCTTGGTGCAAAATAATGGCAACGTACCTACTTGGTTTCATTCTTATGCATTTGGACATTAGAATTTAGATAGAATTTTAATTCATTCACACAAATAAATCAAAAAAAATTAAATACAACTTTTACATCATTTTTTTATTATTATAATTTCTTATATACCCATATGTATATAAGGATAGTATATTAGTCGGACATCCCAAGGGGCCTGACTTTAAGTAGCCCTAAGGAGGTTCCTACCTCATTCCCTTGGTGCAAAATAATGGCAACGTACTTGCTTAAAACTTTTATACATGTGAATGTGTACTTAGCTAATGAATGAAAACCCCTTTTTTCTATAAAAAAGATATGCATTCATACCTTATTTAATTGGTTGAGTTGATTAGTCATGTGATTTAAGGTTCTTTCCTTATGCTTTTGCATAAGAATTTAGATAGAACTTTAAATTAATATGACAAAATCATTCAATCAAATGAAATATTAAATCCAAATACATTTACTCGCATTCATCATTTAAGTGTGCTAAGATATAAATTGCATGTATAGCTATGCTTAGGATTTAATCATATACATGATATACATGATGGAAAGAAATAAGAAAATATGTGTTATGTGATAGTAATTCATTCCAACTAATCTTAAGATGCTTTTCTTATTGAATGAGTTTATTTAAAGTGAACCTAAACTTAGGACTAATTAAAATATATAATAAGTCATTCACTAAAGGGAATTGATTAATTAATTTGCTTTAGATGTGACTTAAGTAGGGATAAAGAGAGTGATCCTTGCTTTCTTTCTCTTCATAACACTTAATTGTTATGTGAAGATCAAATGAAATAAAAGAAAACATTAAGTAAAATTTGCAAATTAATTGAACCATTTAAAGTGAAACCACCTTTATAATTAAATGTCCTTCATACTTAAAAAATCTCAACTCTAAAGCCTAGCTAGGACATACCACAAACCTCGACACACATTAGATTAAGTCACAACTTCTAGCTTTATGTTAGGGCAGTGTATGGTTTGATGTATGCTTGTTTTGTGATGTACTGTTGTGACTAGATATTAGGGTGTATGCCTCATAGGCTAGATGTTAGGCTGTGATTAGCCTAATCATATTTTCTGTAGGAGATTATTGTTAAGGGGTGCTTAAAATAAATATAAATGCTCTCTTTTATAGGTTGCTTAACCCTTAAGCATAATCTACATTAGGACAGGTGGACTTGGTTACTCATGTACAGGGTGCTAAGTCCAAATTTTACAGTATAATTGCTTGGGTTGTATGGTGTGTTTAGCTAACACTTATTTTACAGGTGTAGTTAGATTTACTTTTTTTTCATTCTTTTAATGTGATTGTACATTAGGAATTTGGTTAAGTGTTATGGGGGTTAAGGATGAACATTGGCTAGAAGGTTTGATTCTGAGGTGCCATGTGATGCCTAAAATCCTACCAAATCAAATGGAGCAAGTCAAATGAAGAAATAGAGGGAGCATGAAGACTTGAAGATCCCCCATAACACTTATCAATTTGTAATTTATAATTATTCTTTCATATACAAGATTGTATAAGGGTAGAGCTCATTGACCATTTCTTTTCGGGTCTGCGACTGCGACATTATTCTTTCACGTTGAGTTTATAAATTATTTCATGATTTGTTTATATTGTGCAATAGAAATGGTATGTATTTTCTTAGTTTCTTCATGTATCATGATTTAATGTGTGGCCTAGATCCGTTTAGGCTCTTAGGGAAAAATAAGCTTTTTACCCCAATCATAACTCATAACTAAATTTTCTAAAATAATTCTTAACCTCACATAAAGCCTAGGCATTAAATCAAGATAAATAAAAAATTTAGCAACCCCTTAGTTAAATGTTGTATGTCAAATATCATGCATGCATCTCCTACCACTCTTGCAAAATGAGGGCCCTTGTTATGCACATATGGAAACACTTGACCTGAGAGCAACTCCTATTGGGCTTCACCCTCTTCTTTCTTGATTTGGCCCATGACTTATTTCAACATGATTTTAGGCATATAAAGTCCTATGACCTGTGTCAAAATAAATAGTAAAAATCAAATAAAAGTTTGATAAGATTCGCATTAGACTAAGTCATTACTCATACCGCTCATGCTCTAGTCTCTTAGGGAGTGACTTTAAGGGCTTTAGTTTCTTTCTAAATAATAACATCCTAACCATCTTGCAAAACATATGACTTGACCACATGTATTTAAATCATAGGAGGAGTTAGTTAGCTGCCACTCCAAGCGATTATAAGTCCAACAACCAAGTGGTTTACCCTCTCTTGTGGAGGTAAACAATATACCCATCTTCGCTTAGATTTAGGTCATGCTTTGGCCCTTATTAAAGCTCCCTAGATTTAGGAACCGAGGTTATTGTTTCTCTTTGTGGCTATAAGCATGAATCCTCACCTCTTAGGCATTTCCACAGTCTTGTATTGTGGGATTATAAGTTTTAGATTTTTAATAAAATTTCAACTCAAATATATAATTTTCCTCAATTTCAAATATATAAAGTCCAACCATAGGATAGTTTGGGATGCTCACTAGGTTTCCTAGTATCATGAGCATCCCCTACTCATCTCCTTTAGTCTTCGATAATAAATCTCTCCTTTTGATCTATCCCATTTGATCTTCCAAACATAGCCAGTTTATTGATAGTCCTGTCTTTGAATTCTTTGGAGACAATAATTACCTACTTTAATCGAGAGTATTCATATCCTTCCATAGGATGTAATTAACTATAAGGGCTTGCCCCTATAAAAACTTTAGAACCCGGTTTAAATAAATCCTACTTTATTCATCCATGTAAAGTAGGGGAAGAATCTCTGGCACATTCGAAGACCCATCATACCTTAGGTGTCTTTATTAGGTGACTAGGTCCATCATAGGATAGTGATTTTATCTTTTGAGATGGTGCACTATTCCTTGATATAGTCCCTGATCACCTTAATAAGTATACCATCAGATCTAAGTGGTGTCCCCCATATACACACATGACATACATACATCACAAAAAAATAAACACCATAGATTTTTCGCAACTCCTCGGGATGGTTCCTCTCTCCATCTCTAGTAGAAAATTATTGTCTCCAAGCATTGATAATGGATTTGTATTTCATATGAGTCCAAGACTATCTTTTCTTCTATTGGCACTTAGCTTATTTCATTCTTAAGCAAAGCTAGCCAACATCCTCTAGGTTTTAGGATCTCAGTCCTTGTAGGTCCTAGAACCCCTATTGGGTTTCCCAATAGGTGAAAAATAAAATTAATTCATGAAAGGATATGACAAAATTTAGGACCTCCTTACCACTAGCTTGGTGAGGTAAGGTTCATCTTAATGATTAAGAAAATAAACTCTTTTGCAAAGTGTCACTTTCCAAAAGCACCTTTTAAAAAAAAACTCACATAATAAATAAATTTTTTTACACAAAATTTTCAAAGAACAAAACTTATACAACCAAGCATCATTTAATAATCCTATGATTGCTACATGAGGTTCTTTCAAAATCAAAATCAAAATTTTTTTTAAATACACATTTTGAAAATAGCTACCTTCATTCAACATACCCAAATTTGTTAAATGAGGATTCTATTTTCAAATAAAATCATAGCATAAAATTAAAACTCCACTTAACATATTTCACATATGCTAAAGTTATGGTTTTCATCTTTTTCAAAAGCACATTTGAAAATGAGCCTCCATTCAACATGCTCAAATTTGTTGAATGCAGATTCCATTTTCAAATAAAATTATAGCATAAAATTGAAACTTTACTTAATATATTTCATATATGCTAGAGTTGAAGTTCTCTCTTTTCCACACATGAAAGCAAGACATATATTGAACTCTATTTAACATATCTAAAATTGTTAAATAGATTTTCCTTCTTTAAAAAATGATATACCTTTGACTATCACTTAACATATCAAAATTTATTAAGTGAGAGTCTCATTTTTAAAATATAAATTTGACCTCCACTTAACATACCAAATTTGTTAAGTGAGGGTCTCATTTTCAAAACATACATTTGGCTTTCACTTAACATACTAAATTTGTTAAGCGAGTCTCATTTTCAAAATATAAATTTGACCTCCACTTAACTTACCAAATTTGTTAAGTGAGGGTCTCATTTTTAAAACATACATTTGGCTCCCACTTAACATACCAAATTTATTAAATGAGAGTCTCATTTTCAAAATATAAATTTGACCTCCACTTAACATACCAGATTTGTTAAATGAGGGTCTCATTTTCAAAACATACATTTAGCTTTCACTTAACATACCAAATTTATTAAGTGAGAGTCTCATTTTCAAAATATAAATTTGACCTCCACTTAACATACCAACTTTGTTAAGTGAGGGTCTCATTTTCAAAACATACATTTGGCTCTCACTTAACATATCAAATTTTTTAAGTGAGAGTCTCATTTTCAAAATATAAATTTGACATCCACTCAGCATACCAAATTTGTTAAGTGAGGGTCTCATTTTCAAAACATACATTTGACTTTCACTTAACATATGAAATTTGTTAAGTGAAAGTCTCATTTTCAATTAACATACCAAAATTGTTCAATGAGGGCCTCATTTTCAAAACATACATTTGGATTTCACTTAACATACCCAATTTGTTAAGTGAGAGTCTCATTTTCAAAAAACACGAATCATATCACATATGGCAACCACTTAACATACTAAATTTGTTAAGTGAGAGTCTCATTTTCAAAATATAAATTTGACCTCCACTTAAGATACCAAATTTGTTAATTGAGGGTCTCATTTTCAAAACATACATTTGGCTTCCACTTAACATACCAAATTTGTTAAGTAAGAGTCCCATTATCAAAATATAAATTTGACCTCCACATACTAAATTTGTTAAGTGAGGGTCTCATTTTCAAAACAAACATTTGGGTTTTACTTAATATATCCAATTTGTTAAGTGAGAATCTCATTTTCAAAACACAAACCAAGCACATTTTGACTTTCACTTAACATACCCAATTTGTTAAGTGAGAGTCCCATTCTCAAACATAAATCAAATCACATTTGGTTCTTATTAACATACCAAATTTGTTAAGTAAGAGCCTCTTTTTTAAATCAAACAAGCACATTTCAAACATACTTGGCTGCTATTTAACATACCAAATTTGTTAAGTAAAAAGCCTCATTTTCATTTCATACCAACATATATCACACATAACCAATCATCACAAGCAAAATTTTTTAACTAAATGTCTAAACATATAATCACAACCATTCCTTAGCATACCTAAATTTGCTAAGTAAAGTTCTTTAAAATTAAAATTTTCAAACAAGATAACAAGACAAACATCTTTAAATATCTGAACTCTGCCCAGCCTACTTAAATTAGTTGAGTATGAGTCCTAAATCAAAATCAAATGGCAAAGACTCTCCTCATACATAAAAAAAATCTCTCCAATGAGCCCCACTTAATATAACTAAATTTGTTGACTATGTGTTCAAATTTCTAAATCAAGTCTAGAATTTATTTCTAAAGGTGAATGCCAAAGTAAGAGGGACTAATTCAATTATGTTTTCAACAAATGCAGTTTATTTCGGTCAATTTCTATTATTTCAGTTAAGACATGGCTCTAACAAGTTTGTGTTCTCCTTCCCATCGGTCTTGACTTGGAGATCGGGCCAAGCTCACCTCTCTCATTGTGCATTTGATTCTATTTGGTCAAAGATTGAGGCTATCGAGTTACTTGTGAGGTGACCACCTGTAGTAGGGAGGAGGTGGCGGGCAACATGCTCATTCACCTTGACATGCCCACCGACTCAGTTTCCACTAAAGAGGAAGGTAGTAGAAGTCCCCATAAAGCATCAACTTGACATGATCGGTTCAGTGATAGCACCAGCCGTGTCAATTATTCCCCTGTCTGTTCCATCAGTTGTTCATTCTGTCACCTCGACGAGGGCTGACACCTCCTTGTTGATCCCCTCAAAGAGGAAGGCTCTCTTGGTCTCTAAGATAGTCTCCCTACCTTAGTGGTAGGTTCGACTCCTCCCACTCACTCTCTGCCTTGACAAAAAAGGTCAAAACATCATGAGCAAGAACGTGCAGAGGCAGAGGTAGCATCTCATGTTCGAGGAGAGTTCACGAGGTTTCCCCTTACTTGTGGTAGTAGTTCCATCCTCTCGGTTGTGAGAGGAAGATTACAGGAGGATTGCAACATCGCTCCACCACTAGCATATTATGAGGTACAAGCTAGGAAATGAAGAGTCCCTATGATTACATTGATTATCATAGGAAAAGTCGATGGCGCTCAGTTTGGTGCATTGTTCAACAGGTCTGATCCCTAGGAGCGTGAGATCAAATACACAAAGGCTTGAGTGACATTGCAGGAAGATAGAAGAGAGAGAGGAAGAGGTATTCCCCAAAGGTAGCCTCATTTGTGGATTTCCAATTCGTGACTACGTCGACCATCTTGATAGATAGTACTCGCAGACATCAATGTAAGAGGAGAGTTCCTTCACCTACATGTTTGACTCCTATGTTGGCTAAAGCGAAGATATCAGAGAGAAAAGCCCTATTGGTGATTGATCATGAACTCTCCTCCATCTACTCCACTCATTGAGGTGAGGTCGAGCTCTCCTTCTCGACCCTACTTCAACTATGGTGAAGAAGAATGGCAACAAGAGCATCATAGACATTCACCCACCTCCACCGAGTTAAGCAGAGGGGAGGGAGACTACTCTGTAATTCCCATGGCGATCTCCCCCAGAGATAGACTCAGATGGTGCAATCATGAGCATGTATCGTTTAGTGAGCATAGTCCTCCTAGAGTAGCACTCCAATGAGGTAGTGTTAGATGTATTTTTTGTCATACATCCTACTCTTTGGTCATGGCGTTTATGCAGACTCAATTAGATCGTTCCTTGGATGACATTCTAGCATAGTATTTTTGGATAAAGGATTTTGGAGGCTGCTTGATCGGGATGAGGAAAGGTCTTTGACGATGAGGATGATTGTTGGAGGACTTCGATCGATGTAGAGACCAGCAGTCAAGAAGATATTGTAGTTGAGCAGACGGCGTCATCCATTCAACTCATCTCCTCCTCCACCGGCTTAAACATAGATGATCATATTAACAAGTGTTGACCTCATTTTTTGAATGAGCTCTCAACTCCTCCATCAGCATAGGACTCCTCTTCTTTAAGAGTTCCTTAGTCTTAAGACACATCTATTGATTAGATGGACACTTAACCTAACCCTAGAGACTTAGAAGAGTTGCCATAGGAATAGGTCATGCTTTAGGGGTGTTAGGAAAACTTACCTCCATAGCTTGGACCAAATTCCTCACTTGCTTCTTCCAAGTCAAAACTCCAAACTCAAATCAATTCCAACTTGATTGATTGACTCCAAACTCATATCAACTTCAACTCTGAATCAAACCTAGAACCAATTTCAATGGATTTTCTCAAATCATGAATCAGTTCTAAATAATTGAAACCCATGATTGAAGTCTCAGCAAATCCAAATTCCAAAAATATTTCCTAAGCCTTTGATTCTATCTTATGGACTTAACTCAAATCAAATCCAAATCAATTCAAATTCAAGAAAATTTTGTCATAACCACTTACATTCTCATTTATATTCACATATATAAATGAAATATAAATTCAAATCGATCCATAAATCTCAAATTCAAATTCCAAAATCTTTCATAAACTTTAATTCTATCTTATGGACTTAGCTCAAATAAAATCCAAATCAATTCAAATTCAAGAAATTTTCTCATAACCCATTTATATTCTCATTTATATTTACAAATATAAATGAAATAATATTAAATATCCAAAACTAAATTCAAAACTCAACCCCAATTCAACCAAAATTCAACCTAAACCTTTCAAGTCAAATTCTTGAACTTAGCAAATCAAACTCAAATCAAGCCAAACCTTTGATTTTCATCATGATTCAATCAATCCTTCAATCATGAATCAAATATGAACACAAATTTCAATCATCAAATCAAAATCAAACTAACCCAAGTCATGATACCTTTTGACTTGAAATTATCAAATGAATCAAAACCCATTTGACTCCAAATCACTTACAAATGGTTATATTTCAATCACAAGTCTATATGTGAGTTGAACCAAACTTGAATCAGCATTGATCGGCCAACTAAACTCAATTGGCTCACTTGAGTGGCCAATTTGACCTACATGAATCAAAATCTAATTCAATTCAAATCAAAGTGAATTAAGCCAATCCAAACTTCATATCATATTTTTTGATCATCATAGGTTAATCAATTGTCATGAATTTGGTCAAACCAAGTCAACCTTGCGTTGACCAAGTTAACCCTCATATGAACCCAAACTAGCCAAATTGCAATCCAAAGCCAAATTAATTGCAACTAATGGCTCAAGTTCACTCCAAATTGATTATTGAACTTGATCAAAGCCTCACTAAACCAAATTTAACCAATCGGCCAATTAGACCTAACTAGGTTGACCATGAACCCAACTTGACCTAAAAGATCAAATCAACTTGAAATTAACCAAACTAAAATTGGTGAAACCAAAGCTACAATATATTCCAATGATAAACCAAACCTAAAGAGCCATGATTCAAGCTAATTTGGTCAATTAGGTCAAATCATTACCTTAGAAATTGACCTAAAGTTTCAAATTGGCCAAAATCCAAATTAAATCCAAATTAAACCAAATTGATTGAAAATTGAACATGCAATCAAAATGATCATTTGAAAACTCTTGGTTTGACCCAATAACCAATTGGTCAACCTAACTCATTTGAAATTTAAAAATGGGTCAAATTAATAAATTAAACCAAATGAACTCCAAATGACATGAAATTTGGTCCAACTTACTTTTGACTCATTCCAAATATGTTCAAATCAAATTTAATGCCAAATGACCACTTTTCCCTCGGGTCAAGAGCATCCCATGAGAAAAGACACTTGCCCATGTGGTCATTTCTCTTCGAGCCACTTAACTCATCCATTGGTCATAGGCACCAAGGACACAATTTTTTGACCCAAGGAGTGGTTGGGCATGACTCATGGGGTGAGATCACTTCACCTCTCATTGAACACTTTGCATGAAGGACTCTCACCTCCCCTCTGCTGGGATTTGTTCTTCATATGACCACTATGTAGCCACCAAGTGAGCCACCTAGGATGATTCTCTTCCATTCCCAACCAAAGCCAAATGACATGAGCTTGGAGCCAATAAAATTTTTTAAAAAAGAGATTTTGTTCACTTTTGATTCCAAGATGTTATAGGTTGATTCACCCATTCCTCTCATTCTCCCTCTCATAGAGCTCCCAAACCCATTGTCAATCACTCCCACTTCATTTTGTAGAAATACTCAAAACTAAGTGAGTTTCAATAAGAAATGATGATCAGGTTGAAACTTCATTTTGACATGAAAGAAGATCAAACATCAGGCTTTTCCCTTGCTTTGAGGATCAAGTCATCATGCGAAAATCATCTCTAGTGAGGTAACTTTCTAAAATCGTAGTTGGCCTTAGGATCCTTCATTTGTGATAGTTTTTTGTTCATTTTTAAGAATTTACCTTAGATAATCCCACATTTTTACTTTAAATCATCCCAATTAGAAAATAAAAATTTTTTTGGTACAAATTGACATGAAAATGAGTCCATTTGAACAAGTGTTCATAGAATCTCTCATTTTCCCCAAAATATTAATTTCCTTGTTCAGGTGGCGGTGTATGTCTCGGATCCGTTCACAAGATCAATGGCTCTCACGCGTGGATGCGGATCAGTCCTTGAATCACTTGATGTTATCTAGGTAGTTCGATCCAGCAGTTCGCATGATTGGATGGCTCAGATCACATGCCGATCATGCGATCCTGACCTTTAGATTATGTAATCCAATAGGATTCATCTATGATCTAATTTTGCGTGTCTACAGAACTTTCGGTTCGTCAATCCTGGCGATGGCGTGGTGCATCATGCCATGTGGTACGCCCATCAATCGTTGTGCCATGTGGTGCCCCATTGCCATCGCCATGCATTAATGCTAAATAGGAAAATCGGATTTTTCTAATTTAAATAATTACTTTAAATTACTTGAAACTTTAAAAATTCATAAAAAATGAAATATTTAATGAAAAATTGCTAACAAGGGTTTGTTGGTTTAGTCTTTCTGAGAGGAATCCAACAAACCTAAAATCTCAAATTTCACTAACATTTGAGCTTAATTTATATTTTAGTAAAAATCAATTTCATTAATTAAACAAAATACATGATTAAGTTGAATTTTTGAGATTAAAATTGATGTTAAAATACACTTATCATAAAATTTCAAGTCAAAATTATCTTTGGATTAAAAATATTGCATTTTGAGTGTCAAATGATTTATTTTATTAAATAAATTAGCATAATTCATAAAAATTAATAATGATCTACACCGTTGCTTATAGAGTCAAAATTTGAATTAATCTATATGTTCTTAAACTAGTTGGTTTGTATGTGTTTGTTTGATCATGGAGAATATCTCTATAACTTTTTTGAGAGGATTGTTATCATTTTGAGATTGTTATGAGTCATAATTATTTATATTTTTAGGTGTATATACATACATATAATTTTTTATATATTTTCAAAAAAATATGCTTTTTTTGAAAAGGTATTTTAAAAATTTTGATTTTGATTCTAAAGGAATCTCCATGTAACAATTGAAAATTGTTAGAGGAGGTTGATTATTTTATGCTTTAGAAAACTTCTTATGAATTTTGTGCAAATCTTTTATTATGTGAATTTTGAAAAGTACTTTTGAAAAGGCTATTTTCAAAAGAGGTTATTTTCTTAAATATGAGATGAACCTTGCCTCACCAAACAAGTGGTAAAGAGGTTCTAAATTTTGGTCATCTCCTTTTATTAGTTAATTTCATCTTTCACCAATCAGGTGACCCAATAGGTGTTTCAAGACTTACGAGGAGTAAGGTCCTAAAACCTAAAAGGATGTTGGATAGCTTTGCTTAAGAATAAAATAAGCTAAGTGCCAACAAAAATAAAGATAGTCTCAAACTTAAATAAAATATAAGTTTCACTATCGATGCTTGACAATAATTATCTATTAGAGATGGAGAGAGGAACCTTCCCCATCGGAGTCGCTAGAAAAATCCATGGTTTTTATTTTTGGATGTATATGGGGGACACCACGTAGATCTAATGTGGGTACTTATTGAAACAATCGGGTATGACATTGAGGTATGATGCTATTTGAAAGATAGAACACATCAATAGACCAATCACTAATAAGGACTCTAAGGCATGATGGGTTTTGATACCTGATTTTTTTCCTACTTTGCATGGATAAATAAAGTAGGTATTAAACCAGTCTAAATCTCTATGCAAGCCCCCATAGTTAATATCTAAGGAAATGAGTTCCTTAGAATACTCTCATTAAAATAGGTAATTATGTCTCCAAAGATTTTAAGTAAGACTATCAATAAATTGGCTATATTTGAAAATCAATTAGTATAGATCAAGGAGAGACTTATATTTCAAGAAAATAAGTAGGGAATGCTCATGATACTATGAAAATCTAATGAGCTCCAATCATCCTATGGTTGGGATTTATATGTTTGAAGTTGAAGAGGATTATTTATTTGAGTTGAACTTTTTTGTTTCTACTTATAATCCACCAACATAAGATTATAGAAACTAAGAGGTTAGAATTTATGCTTATAGCCAAAATATAATAGCTACCTTAGATCCTAAATCTAGGGAGCTTTGACATTACAACACTACCAAAATCTAGAGAAGATGGATATATGGTTCATCCACGAGAGAGAGTAAACCACCCGACTACTGGACTTATAACCGCATGGAGTAGTAGCCAGCTAGCTCCTCGTACACTTTAAAACCGAGTGGTCAAGTCATATGATTTTGCAAGATAGTTGGGTTGTTATTATTTAGAAAGAGAATAAAATCCTTAAACACTCACGAGAGACTAGAGCATGAGTTCAGCAATGACTTAATATAATGCAAATATTTTAAATTTTATTTGATTTTAGACTCTTCATTTTGACTAAATATGATTTTTATGCCTAAATGCATGTTAAAATGAGTTATAGCCTATCAAAGAAGAGTGAAGCTCAATTAGTATGAGTTTCTATCATAGGTCTTCCCATGTGCAGGATGGACCCTCATTGTAAAAGTAATATAATATGATATGCATGGTGTGAGACATACAACATTCAGCTAAGGGATTGTTAGATCTTTTAATTATCTTGATTTAACACATAGGCTTTATATAAGGTTATGAGTTATTTAAAATTATAGCTTTTGGGGTAGAAAAATAATTTTCTAGGAGCCTGTCATTATCAACATATTAAATCACCATTCATGAAGAAACTATAAAAAGGCATGTCATTTCTATTGCATAATATAAACATAACATCAATCAATTTTATAAATCTAACGCAATAGAATAAGAGGCGGGTATGATCAGGTACCTCCGTACAACCTTGAAAAGATAAATAGGTAGCCAAGCTCTACCCTTATACAACCTAGAATATGAAAGAATAATTACAATTTACAAATGATAAATGTTCATCTCTTCAAACCTTCATGTATTCATTTCTCCTTCATTTCTTCCATCTTTTCTCCTTTGATTTGGTAGGCTTCAAGGCATCACATGGCACCCCATGTGATGAATGTTATGGGGTCCTCATTCTTCATTCTTCCTTCTTCATTTCTTCATCTTCCATTTCTTCATTTTGATTTGCTCCATTTCTTTCTTCCTTTTGGGTTGATTTGGATGTTGCTTGCTTCAAACATCACATTACATAATGTTCTCATAAGCAATCATTCTAATCATAACATTCATCTTAATCTTAATGTAAAATTATATTAAAAGAAGAAAAGTAAATCTTGACACCCCAAAACAAATGATAGCTAAAACCATACAATCCAAGCAATTATATGAATATAGACATAAACTACAATCACTCCAAACAAATGATTTTCTACATTTATATTCTTCATTTATATTCATAAATATAAATGAAATATAAATTCAAATAACCAAAATTAAACCCAAAAAATTAAACCAAAATCCAATTTTTAACCTTTAAGACAATTTCTTGATTTAATCAAATCATTCTCAAATCAATCCAAACCCTTGGATTTTTTCTTTTCAAACAATCACTCCTTCAATCACATGCCCAAATATAAACATAAACTACAATCACCAAACTAAAATCAAACTAACCCAAGTCAAACCCATGTTCATCCTTTTGACTTGAAATTATCAAATGAACCAAAACACTTTTGACACCAAACTACTTGCAATTAGATTTATATTTCCATCATAAGTCCATATGTGAGTTCAACCAAACTTGAATCAAGCCATGATCAAGCTAATTGACTCATTTAGGCTCACTTGACCCAAAGTGACCTAAAGGACCTTTTTGAGACAAATTCTAATCCAACCCAAATTGGATTGAACTAAGATCCCAAGCTTCACATTGTGATCAACATTCATCCTAGAATGATCAATCACTTAAATTGGGTCAAACTAAGTCAAACTTAACTTTTGACCAAGTCAACACTTTTAAATGAGACTAAATAAGCCAAAATTCACTATGACAAATTGATTGAAACCATTGATCTAAACCAATCATAATCAATGATTAAACATGACCATCGAGCTAACCAATTGGCCTCTAGCCAAGTTGACCCAAATTGATGTAAAAAGCCAAAATGGGTCAAATCTTGATCTAAGCCACATTGATTGTAACCTAAAAAGCCAATGGGTCAAATTCATTCTAACTTGATTGTTGAACTTGACCAAAGTTTCAATTGATCAATTAGACCTAACCTAGCCCAATTGACCATGAACCCAACTTGACCCAAAAGATCAAATCAACTTGAAATCAAACCAAATCAAAATTGATTGAAACCAAAGCTTTCAAAATATTTCAAATGGTCAACCAAGCCTAAACTAACCCATGGCCTAACCTTGGGTCAAATGGGTCAAATTGGTCAACTTGACCCATTTGACCCAAATGAACCTAAATGAACCAAAACTAAATCTAAATCAAATTAAACCAAACCAATGATACCCATAGGCTCCAAATGATCATTTGAACTTGACCTAACCCATGATTTGATCCAATTTGACCAATTGGTCAACCTAACCCAATTTGACCCAACTTGACCTAAATGGGTCAAATTGAACCAAATCAAATCAAATGAACTACAAATCACTAGAAATTTGGCCCAACCCATTTTTAAATCATTTCAAATCTACCAAAATCAAACTCATAGCCAAATGACCACTTTGCCTTTGGGTCAAAGGGTATCCCATGACCAAATTCACTTAGAATTTGGTCATTTCTTTCCCAAGGCCACTTGACACCCATCTATTGGTCCACATGGGCATCAAGGAGGGTGGTGAACATGACCCAATGAGCTTGGGTCAGCCATGACCCAGGGGGAGGCCAAACCGACCTCCCCAATCACTCTTAGACACTTAGATCACCAAAATCCACTCACCAATCACGTGGGCCACTCTCCTCACTCTCACAAATGACCATGTGAGATGTTTTCTCAAACTGCCAATCCAAGCCATTGAGCCAAAATGATAAATTAGCCACCCACCATCCGATCCAAGGAGGGGGAGATCTACCCCTTCTCATTCTCACTCAAAGAGAAGACATTCATTCTCGACAGCTCAGGTCAAAGCCAAGCATCCCAAGCTTTCCCCGGCCATTCCTTGATTTTTCTTCATTTTACTCAAAGCCAAAATAGGGAGATCAATCCAAGCTCAACTCACTCAATTCTCAACCAAAGTGAAATTAATCTTCACACACCATCCTTGGACCAAGGCAAATTTAAAAATCAAATCTTGAGCTTCCCCATGATGAACATTTTGATCAAAGCCGATCACCATTGAAGAGCTTGGTCTTGAGATAATTACATCAAATCAAAGCTCTTCAACGGCTTCATTCTACTAACAAAGCTACCTCCTCATTGGAACCGTGATAGCTCGAGGTATGCCATTGAACTTAGGTAAAATTGTTTGGTCTTTTGAAAGAAATTATTATGTCAATGATCTCCACGTTTGTGCTTCCCCAAAGTGTGGGATGAATTTGAGCTCCATTTGAGCTGGGTGAGCTCTCGGCGATGGCGATGGACGATCCATCTCTTCCGCTTAGGAGGACATATCATGGACCATCCATTGCGATCACATTGCACAATGATCAAATCATGCTTAGATCTCTCGATTTCCTCCTAAAATGTTGGATTAATCTCACATCCAATCTTAGATCGGACATGTAGAGAAGATTCGCCGCCGGTGACTGATAGATGTGACAACTTAAATAACCAGTCCCGTCGTGCCACATGGAAAGTGCGCCGCATCAGCATCCACGTGGCCCGACAGGATTAGGAGTTTAATTAGGCTTAATTAATTTGATTTTAATGATGAAACTTCCAAAATTCATAACTAATTATAGAAAAATCTAAAAAAATACAAATAAATATTCATTTTAAAGATAATTCAGAGGAGAATAATAGAAAATTAAAATCAATTAATTTTGAATAGTGATTTTGACTCAATTTAGGTTTTATTAGAAATGTAATTAAGTTAATTACTATTTAATTACTCAAAATTAATTCAAACTTTTAAAATTGATTAGTAGGATGACTTATCCCATGATTTTCTTAAATTTATTGCTTGATTAATAATTGCTTCATTCTTAATCACTCTTAATTAATTAAATGATTAATTAACATGTTAAACAGTGATGAATCCATTAATTAAGTTGGCTAATAATTATGAAATAGTGAATGGATATAGGGAATGAGATTATGACCTCTTTTCTAATCTTTTCCTCTAAGTTTATTTCATTTGGATAATACTTAATTTTGCAAATTAATGGCTTAATCACTTCATTAAATAGTTTAATTAATCAAACTCAAAACCAAATCATTCCAGAACTCAATCATTCAATTCTTGGGTAGATTCTTGGGTGTTCAATAACCTGAGAATTCCAAAGAAAATTATAATCAAACTACATGTGTGGGAGGTTATAAAAGTACTTAATCAAACCCCTTTAGCTTAATTAATCAATAATTGTGAGCCAATGCATTAGGCCCCTTCATTTCTTAGGTGCATTATTGATTTAATTTCCATGTGGTTGCATATCATATGTTGGCTCATAATTACTTGGATAATTATGTTAAAGTGGTATATGTAAGGGGTAATTAATGGATTTAATTCATACCTTAACCTAATCAAAACATAAAATCAACCTAATTTTCTAAATTAAACTAAACCAATTCACATATGGGTGGGAATGGGTTAGAACTAGCAAACCCTTCTCATATTTCCTAAGTCAAACTAAATTCAAAGATAAATAAAAATCTCCTTAAAGAATTTTTTATTCATTTTAAATGATCTTACTTTATATGATTGTCCTTATGAATTAAATAGGGTGAATGAAGCCATTGTGCTTATATTCCTTTATTTCTTTCCAACCATACTAAATATTGTTTGCCATATGAAATCATGCATTCATTTCTTTTAAAAATTAATTAAATAAAATGTTTCCTTTATGTCAAATTGTATGTGTTGGCTAAATTAAGAATATGAGTTATTATCACTACTAAATCAAAAATTATCTTTTAAAACTTATAAATCAAAAATTATAAATGAAGTGATGCTAGTTATAAATATTTATAAGCTTGCATGATAGCATAAGATGTGTATTATGAAGTTCTCTTTCCTTTTCTTAACATGGATTCACATAGGATTTGTAAGTGTATAGTTCATTTGAAAAGAACACAACACTTGCCTAAATCCTATGCATCTATGTTAAGACTTAGAAGGATCTTCATATACTTATGTAAATCATACAACCAAATCAAACATAATCTTTTGCATGATTCCTTATCCATTTGTTCTTCTTTGTACATCTACATGTATTTAAGAAAAGTGGTATATCTGGATATTTTTGAGGTCGAGGCTTTAAGTAGCCCTAAGTAGGTCTTGTACCTTACACCCCTAGTGTAGAAAACAATGGCGTCATACTCACTTATAACTTTTATACATGCGGATGTGCATTTAACTAATGGATGAAAAATCCCAATTTTCTACATAACAAAGACATGCATTAATGATCTAATTAACAAATGAAATATCCAAATTTTCAAATCACATCTCTTTGCATTCATCATCAAAGTGTGCTAAGATTTACATTGCATGTATAGGTATCTTAGGATTATTCATATGCATGGTATACATGGTGGAAAGAAATGAATGGGAGTGTGTTATGTGATAGTAATCCACCACTAATCCTAAGATTTCTTATTGAATAGGGCTATTTAGAGAAATCTAAACTTAGGGTTAATTAAACACATAATAAACATTCATTAAAGAAAATTCATTAATGAATCTACCTTAGAAATGCTTTAAGGTAGGGATGAAAGAGAACTCTCTTCTATTTTCTTCTCTTCACAACATTTAGTCACTAAGTGTAGGTTCATTCAAACTAAATCAAATCACCAACTAAAATTGATAAGTCAACTAAATCACTTAAACTGAAACCACCATCTAAATTGAATCTTTCACACTAAAAAAATTTCAACCTTAAATCCTAGCTAAGACATGCCACACAAGCCTTTAATGGCTCACACATTAGGCTAAGTCACCACTTCTAGCTCTATGTTAGGGCGGTGCATGATTTGATGCATGATTTTTATTTTGTGGTGTAATATTTTAGACTAAATGTTTGGGTGTATGTGCATAGACTAGATGATAGGGTGATCTTAGCCTAATCATATCTTTCTGAGGATTGTGCTTAGGGGAGTATAATAAAATAAAATAATATAAATGTTTTTTTATGCAGTTGCTTACCTAAGCATAACCCAAATTAGGATAGGTGGACTTGGTTACCCATGTGTGAGTGCTAAGTCCATTATTAATTTAATTACTTGGGTTGTGTGGTATGTTTAGCTAATTTATTTTCAGTTTAGTTAGATTTAACCTTTCCCATTTTTATATATTTTTTTGCATTAAGATTAGATAATGTTATGGGATTAGGTGAACATTGGTTATAAGACCATATCTTATGTACCATGTGTGAGCCTTGGAGCAAACTATCAAGTCAAACAAAAGAAAGAAAGAAATGGAGCAAACCAAGATGAAGAATAAGGACAATGAAGAATGGAGATGAAGAATGAAGACCCATAACACATGTCACTTCATATTGTAATTATTCTTTCATTATCGAGTTGTATAAGGGTAGAGCTTCGCTACCACATTTTCGGTTGTGGTGGAACCCACCATCGACTCTTATTCTTTCATGCTAATTTTATAAATTGATTGATGTTATGTTTATGATTGTGCAATTAAGATGGCATGATTTTCCTAGTTTCTTAATTATTTGATGATTGTTGACTGGCCTGGATGCGATTAGGCTCCTAGGAAAAATTAAAATTTCTATCCAATTAATTAATTCAAAATTAAACTAAATAATTCATAACCTCACCTAAAGCCTAGGACATAAATCAAGATAATAAAAGATTTAGCTTAATGGATGTTGTATGTCTCATATCATGCATAAATCATATTATCTCACTCTTGCCAATGGAGGGCTTCCACCTTTTAGAAAATGACTTGACCTTTGAGAGCCATGGTGGAAACACACCACCTTCTTTCTGATTTTGGCCATAACTAATTTCTCATGCATTAGGATATATAAAATCCCACCATTGTGTCAAATAAAATGTCCAAAATCAAAATAAAATTTGATTAAATTTGTAGAAGTCATTATTCATCCCTTCATGATCTAGTCTCTTAGGAGTGTGTTTAAGGACTTAGTCTCCTCTCTAAAATAATAGTAGCCATCTTGCAAAGCATGACTTGCCTACATGTATTTAAAAATAGAGGAGTTAGTTGCCACTCCACATAGTTATAATTCAGTGGTGGTTTATTCTCTCTTTTGGAGGTAAACCATATACCCATTTTTTGCCTTAGATTTAGGTCATGCTTTCCTTATGCGAGCTCCCTAGATTTAGGATGAGGTTGTTACTATTTTCCTTTGGGGCTATAAGCATAAATCCTCACCTCTTAGGTATTTCCAATCTTATGTATTGTGAATTGTAAGTCTAGATTTCTAATAAAAATTCAACTCAAACATTCTCCTCAATTTCAAAAAATAAAGCCCAACCATAGGATAGTTTGGGATGCTCACTAGATTTTCTAGTATCATGAGTATCCCTACTCATCTCCTTTTTATTTTAATAATATAACTCTCTCCTGATCAATCTCGATTTTCTAAAAAATAACCAATTGATTGATAGTCCTATCTTTGAAATCTTTGAGATAATGATCATTTACATTAATTGAGAGTATTCTATAATCATTCTTGATGTAATTAACTATGAGGGCTTGCCTCCATAGGGAACTTAAGGAACCCAGCTTAAAATAAATCCTACTTTACTTTTCCATGTAAAGTAGGGGAAAGATCTCTGGTACATTTGAAGACCCATTGGCCTTAGGAGTCCTTATTAGGTGATTAGGTCCATTATAGGATGGTGACTTCTGTCTCTCAAGATAGTACATCATTCCTCAATGTCATACCGATCACCTAATAAACCTCATAAGATCTACGTCAATTACCCCACACATCTAATAATACACCACGATTTTTTGCGACTCAGGAAAGTTCCTCTCCATCTTGGTAAATGATCATTGTCTCCAAGTATAGTGGATTTGTATTTCATATGAGTCAAGACTATCCTTCTTTTCCATTGGCACTTAGCTCATTTCATTCTTAAGCTAAGCTACATTTAGGTTTTAGGACCTCACTCCATAGGTCTTAAAACCCTGTTGGTCCCCAATAGGTGAAAATAAAATTTAACCAAAAGAGATGACTTTTTGAACCTCCTTACCATCTCTATGGTAAGGTAAGGTTCATTCACAAATAAGAAAAATAAATCTTTATAAAATATCACTTTTCAAAAGCACTTTCCCAAAGTTCACATAATAAAATACTTGCACAAATTTTCACAAAAATATATAACTCAACCTCATCTAACAATCCTCAAGATTGTTACATGTAGGTTCTTTTCAAAACCAAAATCAAAATCATCTTTCAAAAAGCACATATTTGAAAATGAACATCTTCATTCAACATACCCAAATTTATTGAATGAAGGTTTCATTTCCAAATAAAATCAATTCATAAAATTGAAACTCCACTCAATATATCTCATATGTTGAAGTTGGAGTTTCTTCCTTTCAAAAGCACATATTTGAAAATGAGAATCCTCATTCAATATACCAAATTTATTGAATGAAGATCTTCATTTCCAAATAAAATCATATCATAAAATTGAAACTCCACCCAATATATCCTATATATATTAGAGTTGGAATTTCTTTCTTTTTTTTCAAAAAGCACAAATTTGAAAATGAGCATCTTCATTCAATATATCCAAATTTGTTGAATGGAGGTTTCATTTTCAAATAAAATCACACCATTTGAAACTCCACTCAACACATTCCACATGTGTTAAGTTGGAATTTCCTTCTTCTTAAAAAGCAATAATCACACACAAAATTTCATCTTTGAAAATAAAATATGACTTCCATTTTACATACCCAAATTTGTTAAATGGAAATCTCCTTTGCAAAAAATCATGAAAATCAAAATATATTGGAATTCCATTTGACATACCCAAATTTGTCAAATGAGAGTTTCATTTTTTAGAAAGAAAATTGAAAATAAATTGGATTCTATTTAACACACCATATTTGTTAAATAGAAATTCCCCCTTTCAAAATAACACAAATCAAAAAAAAAATTCAAACACCTTTGGGCTTTATTTAGCATACACAAATTTGCTAAGTAAAGATCCCATTTTCAAATCAAACAAAATCAAACACATTTGGGCTTTATTTAGTATATACAAATTTGCTAAGTAAAGATCCCATTTTCAAAACTAAAACATAAAATCAAACACATTTGGGCTTTATTTAGCATACACAAATTTGCTAAAGATCCCATTTCATTTTCAAAACCAAAACAAAAATCAAACACATTTGGGCTTTATTTAGCATTCACAAAATTCACTAAGTAAAATCCCATTTTCAAAATCAAAACAAAAATTAAATATATTTGGGCTTTATTTAGCATACACAATTTGCTAAGTAAAGATTCCATTTCTAAATTCACACATGATACACATCATGGGCAAACAAGCAAAAACAAAATTATTTTCAAACATCTCATTTAGCATACCCAATTTTGCTGAATGAGTAATCCCAAAATCAAATCTAAAATAAAATCAATTGACCCTCTATTTAACATACTCAAATTTGTTAAATAAAGGGTCCCCAAACATAAAATCAAATTCAAATATGAACTAATGGAAGCATCAAAATTCTCTCCAAAATATTTAAACCCACTCAACATACACAAATTTGTTGAATGTGGGTTCTAAACTCAAATAAACTCAAAATCTCTCCTCCAAGTTGTTCAAAATCTCTCCTAAATTCAATGAGCCCTACTTAACATATCCAAATTATTGAGTGTGGGTTCAAACTCTAAATCAAATTTAAAAAGTTAGAATACCAAGGTAGAAAATCTGATTTGAGTTTATTTTCAACAATTGTTGAGTTCTAGTTATTTTAACTCTCTAGTCACTTTTCTCAATGCTTGTCTGATGGATTCCATGTGTTCACCTTCCCCTTCAAGATGGATTTGTCCTTGGATCGGGCCAGCCTCCTCCAAACTGATTTTTCTCATTTAATATATTTTGGCCGATGATTTGAGGGAGCTAGGATTACTTGTGAGGGGGCAACCCTCACCACTATCAGCAAGGATGTGGCAACTGGGTAGAAGCCAGTCATCCGTATTGAGATGCCCTCAGTTCAGTTTCCTCTAAGAGGAAGGCGTAGATTCTATGCTATTCCAATTCCTAAACAATCAGTTGTTCCCATCACTGCCCCAATGTAGGCTAGTACCCACTCATTGGCCTCCTCTAAGGGGAAGGCTATCCTAACTTCAGGGATAGTCTCCCTAACCTTTGAGGTAGGGTCTAGCTCTCATACTACTCCACCAGAACACGGCCATAATGGAGCAAAGATCAAGCACCATGTCATTATCAAGGAGATAGAGACATTATCTCACATTACAGAAGAGGGGTCACCCAGGGTGGTTTCTCCTTTGCTTACTCAGAACAAGTTCAATCCCCTTTTTGGTTTTGAAGGAGAGGAAGATGTTAGGAGGATTGCAGTATCACCTCCACCTCTAGTTCATTATGAGACACCTGTCAGAGATAGGAGAAGGTCATATGCTAGCCTCAGGATAGTTTTGTGCCAAGTTGGCAGGGCTTATGGACGGTCAGAGTCCAGTGCCTAGTTTGATTTATGATCAGTTATTTCTCACAGTGTAGGCGAGTAGATCCATCAAGAGAGGACTAGAGAGGCTTGAGTATTAGTTCACATCACTAGCAGAGAGAGGTGGAGATATGCTTGACAGTCAGCAGCCTCTGCCTTCATAGATTTCCTTGATCGGTGTGCTACTCGTGTTGGCCACACTGATAGTACTGTATTGATTATTCCACCCATCATAGGGGAGCTCATACATGGCGTCGGTGTTGTCTCGCCTTCTCCATGTTCGCTATCACCAGTTGAGGCTCCATCATCTATAGTTACCCAAAGCCAAGAGAGCAACATCGAGAGAAGAAATCCCCATTGGTAAGGCATGGCCAAATGATCCCACTACTCCACGGTGAGGTGAGAGTTCTCCTACCGACCTCCCCGATTCGTGAAGAAGGAGTGGCGACCTCATAGCATCATAGTCGTACCACCACCACCATCACCTCAATCGATTATGAATATAACAGTGGCGGAAGGGGAAGGGGACAGTTCTATTGTCCCCATGGTAGTAGATCTCCCTATGGGCAGCACTCCACCCATAATAGTTGACAATCATGAGCATGTGTCTTCCAGTGAGCATAGCCCTCACAGGGTTAGCACTCTAGTAGCAGGGGAGGTCAGGTGTATCTCCGTTAATGAGTATGATCCCACCACCAATCAACCGTGAGTATTTGTGCCCAACAGTTAGACATTTCAAAAATTAATTAACATGGTGGCTAGTCTGCAAGGGGAGGCCAAATAGTTGTCATTTCAAGATCAGTCATTAAAGTCAAAGTCACAAAAAGCCAATGAAAAGAAGCCAAGGGTAGTAGCAGCATTGGATAAGGGGAAACAACTAGCCAGAGATCAATGTGAGAGACCTCGAGCTCAACAGCCTTCATTTCCACCTCCATTACTACCCCATCTTATCGGCCTGACCTCCTTGACCTTAGCCTCCTCCTTAGCCATACTCTTAGCAAAGGTACACATACCCGCTCCCAGGTAGCTATCACCCACCTACTCTTTTCGATAAATTAAACAAACCTTATTCATTTAAGAGGGAGGTAGTTAGGAAAATCTTTAAGAACCTCTTAAAGAAACTTGATTTTCAAGTACCCGTGCCTAGAAAGCTGGAGGAAGTGGGCAGAAATAATGATCTTAACTTTTGCCCCTACCACTGCATACTAGGCCATATTTTGGAGGATTGCTTAACATTTAAGGACTGGCTTGAGCATAGCTATAATTCAGGAGCTATAGTTATCCCTAAGGAATATCTAGTAGAACAACCATCTAGTTCTATTAGGTTAATCCTTGGGGATACATGTGATCCTCTCAAAATAAAAGAAGGTTGGGATATCTCTTTATCCCAAATCTCTAAAAAGAATATTTCTAAAATCAAGAAACTTTTCTTACAGGTGCCCGAGGTAGCTCAAACCTCCAACATCAAGGAAGGTTCGCAAGTTGCCAAAGACAACTTGGGGAACATAGGAGTTCAGCAATAGCATAGCATACTTGCTGTGATAACCAAGTAGTGTATCGAGTCCAACCTCCATTCCACTGTTGTAGCTACTACTTGGTGGCATTCTCTTGTTCTTCTTTTAGTAGACATCTTGTATCGGTGGATGAGGGCATCAAATCCCTCACCCCACTTACTTTACTAGATTTCATGTACTACCTAAATCAATGAAGAAAGCTAGTGTGAATTACATGCTACTTCTGGGTTATATTCTACTCCTTAAAACTCTTTAATTCTTAATAATTATAACAACTCTGATCATCCTCTTTATGATTCAGAAATAGACTTTCCTTTTTTGAGTAGTATAGGTTCACCTCTTGAGATAGACTTGGAATCATCTAATTCTGAGGGTCCTATAAGAGAAGCTGTAGGTGAACCTGATGAGTAGGTATAACTTTCCATTAAACCATCTCATGAAGTCAACCTTCATAGTGGCAAAGTTTTACCTCCTAAGATAGCACCTTAAGACAAGGGAAAGCAGGTCATTGGTACCAACGAGAAAATAGTCCTTCCACGGGATGCTCCACCCATGGATATGCTTATGGAGGATTAGCCCAAAGTTGATTATAATGTCCTCACACACCTAAGAAAGTTGCTAGCAAATTTAAGTATATATGATTCCATTGTCTTATCCAAAGAGATGGAGGAATCATTAATCAAGGCCTTTCTTCATCCAAAAATATACTTAGCCCAGCTGACCACTATTGGAGAGGAGACACATTATTCAAGAGAAGCCCATGGAGTCACATTCACTGATGAAGACCTTCTTCGGGAGATATGGAGCACAACCGCCCCCTCTACATCACAATGGATATGGGCAGATTCAGACTTTTTAGGGTGTTGGTTAATCTAGGTGCATCAGTGAATATTATGTGCCTAAAAACCCTTGCCTATTTAAGGATCAACATCTCTGAACTCCGAGGAGATCGACTGATGTTGAGAGGATTCAATCAACAGGGTGAGAGGGCTTTAAGCTCCATAGTGTTACCTTTGGAAATAGGTGACTGGAAGACTAAAGCCAAGTTCTATGTAATTAATTCAACATCATTCACATGCTAGGCCTTGGATACACTAGACAAGATGGTTCCATCTTCTCTTCATCTGCATCAAGTTTTGGAGTGATGGAATCGAATACTGTGTCAAAGGAGATGAAAATCCATTTTCAGTTAGAGAGGTCGAGATATATGAGGACGTGACCTACTATCTTCCTCAAAATAGAAACATCTATTCTCGTAAACTTGGCCAAAATTCAAATACAAAAGAAAAATAAAAAGAAATAGAAAAAAAAGAAAAGGAAAAAGGAAGTACAAGTGAGGGAGAAAGAGACACCGAGAAAGAGGTAGAGCTGCATGTTACATTCCACCCATAGTTCGTTCCACCATACAGACATATGGGTAGGATGACTCGACCTCCACTAGGTAGAGGTAGAGGTAGATACAATGGTAGTTCTAGAGGAGGAAGACCCCCTGGTTAGTGGCCAGCCAACAGGGGCTATGTTCCAGTTCATAAGAGTACTCCTGCTATTTACATAGACTTATAATCTAGCTCGGAGGGTGAGTCTCATGTGATTAGTACACCATCCAACCCCTTTTGGCGGGTCTCATTGGAGGTGACACTCAAGCCATATAGTCATGAAGACCAGGCCTCCAAGCAAAGCATAAATGTATTCGAATCAAGATTATGTAAAACCATTAGGCATCTATTGGGAACCTTAGCTCTAACCCCACTTTCTTCTCAAAAGTTGAGGATTTGGTTGTTAATAAAACCCTTAGATCTTCCATGGATGTCAAGCCAAAGAGGTTCCTGTTAGGATCATCATTCTCAAGTAAGCGGTAGAACTTGAGGATGATTCATATAAAGATTTAATGGAATTACCTTTTGATTAGTACTCACCTCATATTCATAATCTTGCAAAGAAAGGTTTGATTCCTTACACATGGTCCAGGCACAGGTCAAAGTATTTTGAGAAGCTATGGGACTAAAAGTCAGGGATGCACAATCAAGACCAGGACTAGGATTTAGTATAGTGGGTCCATTTGATGATAATGATCACTACATAGTTGTCACCAATCATTTGGAGTCTGATAGGATCTTCTCAAACCACACTAACTCTTATGAGGAGGTGTGTTTAGAAACTTCAGATGATCTTGATGATCTTCAAATCAAAGATGCACCTCAAAAATTTGAAGAATAATTCAAGTCAACCATTGACAAGCTTAATGAAATCAATCTCAAATAGAAGAAGATCCACGCCCCACATACATCAGTTCTCTGTTGGATGAAGAAGAAACTAATGACTTAGTTAGGCTATTGACTGAGTTTAAGGACTACTTTATATGGAGCTATGAAGAGATGTCAGGATTATCTCTCTTGACGTAGCAGTCCATAAATTAGTAATAGACTTTGACACTAGCACTATCAAGCAAATTCTAGACGCATGCAATTAGAAATCGAACAACAGGTCATTTCTGAAGTCAAGAAACTGATCAATCTTTTGCTCGGGAAGAAAATACCTTGCACAGTTAGCATGTCAGATTAAGAAGAAGAATGACCAAATTCACATATGCGTCGATTTCATCGACTTAAATAAGGCATGTCCTAAGGATGAATTTTCACTTCCTATACTAGAGTTAATGGTGGACATTGCCTCATCTCATGCAAAATTCTTCTTCATGAATGGGTCATCTAGCTAAAACCAAATTAAGAGGAATACTACTTTTCAAACCTCGATTAGAATCTATTGTTATAAGGTCATGCCCTTCAGCCTTAAAAATGCTGGTGCTACTTACGAGCGGGCCATGACTTGAATTTTTGACAAACTAATTCATCATCAAGTAGAATGCTTCATCGATGATCTAGTTGTCAAAAGTAAAGAAAAGGGAGACCATCTCTTTGACTTGAGAGTAGTTTTCAAATGATTAAGAAAATTCAATCTCAAAATGAACCCCCTGAAGTGTGCATTTGGAGTAGCTTCAAGGAAGTTCCTTGGGTTTATTGTTTGACACCAGGGAATAGATATACACCCAGAAGAGATCAAAGCTATCTTAGAAATGATACCCCCTGAAAGTTTGATTCAACTTAGATCATTCCAAAGGTGGTTGGCATATCTAAGGCACTTTATCTCCAATCTATCAGAGAGATGCAAGCCATTTTTAGCACTTATCAAAAAGGATGCTAAGTTCAAGTAGATGATAAGTGCCAGCATGATTTTGAAAATATCAAATAGTATTTGGTGAAGCTACGTTCTAGCGACCCCATCTGGGCCCACTTATCCTCTACACTACTGCATTGGATGACTCCCTTAGCACTTTATTGGCCCAAACCAATGATGAAGGGAAAGAGAATGCTCTCTATTACCTCAGCCGACATCTAAGCTTGGGCTTGAGGATGTGGTAGGACCCGATAATCTGATTGATGACCAAGCGAGATTCCCAAGATGTTGATGCTCTTGACACATAGTGATGGCTCAACTGACAACCAAAGCCTCATACTGCGTTATTGGTGCAGGTTGAAAATACGGATGAGAATCTCATCACATCATTTTAGTTAGAAGATATATTTTTACCCCTGCCTTTTCTGGTAGAATAGATCGTGGTGCTTCACCATTAAGAAAAGAAGTAGCACCATAAAATACATCTCCTATCAGCAGTTTTCAACCTCCCCTAAGTTCATAATTTATTCATCGGGGAGATCATCACTAAGAGGATTAGGGAAGTGGGTGAGCTAAGAAAGCTACTAATGCGACCTTTTATCACGGAGGTACAAAAGTGATATCAAACTATGAGAGTATCAAGGACCAATGAGCCAAACATCTGAAAAGCATTGGCCATGTCATGAGGTACTGTACTGGATTGGTTCTTGAGATCAAGTTCACTTTATGAGAAAGCATGTAGTGTCATAGCTTCTGAGATGCAAAGATCAAACCTAGACAATGTTTCTCAATAGGTGGATAGTTTGCTTCAGCAGGGATCAGATGATGATTGAGGTAGTAGAGTGTGCTTTCCTTCCCCTCATCATTGGATTGGGCCAACAAAGTGCTAAGCGAGTCATTCAATGCAATAGTGTAAAGGATCAATGGCCTGCCTAGGACAGGGACTGCGAGAACTAGAGGCTTTATCAAGTATTCTTTGATGTCTTTGAATGCGTACTGACACTTATCATCCCACTTAAACTTGGCATCCTTTTTGACAAGTGTGGAAAAGGGTTTGCATCTCTCCGATAGGTTTGAGATAAAGCGTCTTAAATACACCAGCCATCCTTGAAAGGATCTAAGTTGAGTTAAACTCTTAAGAGGTGGCATTTCTAAGATAGCTTTAATCTTCATAGGATCTATTTCTAATCCCAATATCGAACAACAAACCCAAGAATTTCTCAGTGACTCACGAATGCACACTTGAGGATTCATATTGAGGTTATATTATCTTAAAAGTTTGAAAACTACTCTCAAGTCAAAGAGATGGTCTTCCTTTTTTAAACTCTTGACTACTAGATCATCAACGTAGCACTCAACCTAATGATGAATGAGTTCACTGAAGATCTGAGTCATGGCCATTGGTATGTAGTACCAACTTTTTTAAGGCCGAAAGGCATGACTTTATAATAGAATATTAATCGGGGTTCAAAAAGTAGTGTTTTTTTCATCTTCATGAGACATCTTGATTTGGTTATAGCCAAATGATCCATCCATGAAAGAGCTACATGACATGAGGCGATGTCCATCATTAATTTTAGTATGGAAGAGGAAACTCATCCTTAGGACATGCCTTGTTTAAGTCCCTAAAATTGATGCAAATATGGCCATTCTTCTTCTTAGCGGAATGACAACTAACCGGTAAAATATTTTTCTTCCCTGATGAAACCAGCATTGATCAATTTCTTCACCTTAGAAATGACCTGTTGTTCAATTTCTAATCGCATGCATCTAGGAGCTTTCTTAATAGTGTTAACTTTAGGATCTATTGCTAGCTTGTGGACTATGTCAAGAGATAATATGGGCATTTCTTCATAACTCCATGTAGTTTTTAAACTCACCAATAGCCTAAGGTCATTGGTTAGTTTCTTCATTCAACAACTAACTGATATATATCGGGTGAGGATTTTCTTCTGTCCCGAGGTTGATTTCTTTAAGCTTGCTGATTATTGAATGAATATCCTCTTCAAATTACGTGCCTCTTTGACTTGGAGATCATCCGGATCATGTAAAGTTTCTAAACACACATTTTCATAAGAGTTAGGGATGTGTGAGAAGAACCTATCGATTCCAAATGGTTGGTAACAACTAGGTAATAATGTTCATCGACGGACTCACTATAATAATCCTAGTCCTCTTGATTGTGCTTCCTTTATATTATTCCATAATTTTTTTGAAGTATTCTAACTTGTGCTTGGACCATGTGTGAGAAACTAAACCTTTATGTATAACATTTTGAACACAAGAGTATTCCTATGAATAGGAGTACTCTTATGAACTACAACACCTCTATTGGTTGAAGGCTAACTAGGGGCTCTCCCACCTCTAGAACTGCCTCTATTTCTACCTCCTCTACCTGGTGGAGGTTGAGCCATCCTACCCACATGTCCATGAATGTGGTGGAATGTGATATGCGGATCCACTTCTTCTTCAATTCCCCTTTCTTGTGTACTTGGACTTTCCCTTTTCTTTTCATTTTCTTTTGCTTCATTTTCTTTTGCTTTTGCATTTGCATTTGAATTTTGTCCAAGTTCATGAGAAAGGGTGTTTTGAGGAAGATAATAGGTTGCATTTTCATAGATCTCAACCTCTCTGATTGAAAATAGCTTTTCATCTCCATTGACAGATTCAATTTTATCTTTTAACTTGATGCACTTGATGAAGGGAGGATTGAACAATCTTGTTTTGATGTATCCAAGGCTTACCAAGCAAAGCAGTGAATGAAGTATTCGAATCAATGATGTAGAACTTGGCATCAGTCTTCTAGTCACCAATCTCCAAAAGCAACACTATAGAACCTAAAGCTTGCTTGATCTTTGAATCCACTTAACATCATCTATATCAGTGTAGAGATGTCAATCTTCAAATAGGCAAAGGTCTTTAGACTCATAATGTTCTTGATGCACGAATCCATGAGAACCTCGAAGTAACTCCATGTCATGTCACCTATAATGTATAGGGGACGGTTATGCTCCAAGTCCCCTAGTAGAGGGTCTTCATCTATGAAGGTGATCCCTTGGGCTACTTTTACATAGTGCGCTCCTCACCTACAATGGTTAGCTGAGCTAAGCATATCTCGGGATCAATGAGGGCCTTGATTAGTGACTCCCTCATCTCTTTGGATAAGACTGTATGCCATATGCTTAGCTTAAATGACAACTTTCTTAGATGAGAAAGGATGTTGTAGTCCACCTTCGGCTAGTCTTCCACAAGCATATCCAAGGATGGAGCATCTTGTGGAAGGACTTCTCCATACTTAGTACCAATGACTTATTTCCCTCTATCTAGAGGTGCTTCCCTAGGAGGTAGAACCTTGCCACTATGGAGGTTGACTTCGGTAATCTCTAGAGGCAAGGAGGTGGCAAGTTCTACCTGCACTTCAGGCTCATGTATAGCTTCTCCTATGGGACTCCCAGAATCGGATGATTCCAAGTATATCTCAAGAGGTGAACTCGTAGCATTCAGAGTTGGAAAGTCCAACTCAATCGTAAAAGGAAGATCAAAATTGATTAATTAGACTTGAAGAGTTATCATTAGGAATAGAAGAAGATAACTGAAGAGACACAGATGTAATTCTAATCGACTTTATTCTTCAACTTCTTGGAAATTTTGGAGTAGAAGTCAAGTAGAGTGAGTGGGGTAAGGGATTTGATGCCCTTATCCACTGATACAATAGTTCTACTAGTAGCAAAAATAAAAGAGCTAGTTGAAATGGAAGAAGTCACCGTGGAAGTTGGAAGGGGAATGGAGGACATGGTGGTGGTGCTAAGGAGCTAAGGACACATGTCGCTATTGAGCTCCCACTTTCCTAGAGTTGACATTAGCAACTTGCAAACCTTCCTTGGTGTTGGAGGTTTGAGCTGACTTAGGCACCTGCAAGGAAAACTTATTGATCTTCTGACTTATTTTCTTAGAGGTTTTAGACAAACAAATGTCCAACCTTCTTTGATTTTGGTAGGATCACTTGTATCCCCAAGGATTACCCTAATGGAACTGGAAGGTTGTTCCACAAGATATTCCTTTGGGATAACTACAACATCAGTCTTCAAACTATGTTCAAGCCAGTCGTTGAATGTGAAGCAATCCTCCAAAACGTGGCTTAGCATACGATGGTAAGGGCAAAAGTTTGGATCATGACTTTTACCAACTTTCTCCAGTCTCTGGGTAGCTAAAATCAGTTTCTTTAAGAGATTCTTAAAGATATTATTGATTACCTCCTTCTTAAAAGAATAAGGTTTGTTTAACTTATCTAAAAGAGTAGGTGGACCGTAGCTACGATGATAATGCATGCATGGTGGTATGGTGAGGTGGTGGTGGCTATGCATGGGAAGTCATGGAGGATATGGTTACCTCATTGGTGGCAAAGGAGGTGGAGGATGCTGAGGTTGTGGTCTCTCAGACTGATCTTTAGCTGGTTGCTTCCCCTTATCAACCGCTGCTACTACTCTAGGTTTCTTCTCATAAACCTTCTCTTTCAAGAACCGACCTAGAAAAGGCAACTATTTGGCCTCTCCTTGTAGACTAGCCCTTTATTAACTTCTCAAATGTCTTGGTAAAGCCCTTAAGCATGAAGTGACCGGGCCATGGATATTCTTCAAGAGAATCTCAATGGCATGATGTTTATAACTGTGGTTCACACTTCATACTTTATGCCATCAAGAATATAATCAACAAGTGACTCACGAGAGCTTTGGCTATAAAGATCACCTATAATAACTTTGTTGAGCTCCAGCAAATCTCTTGATGAAGAGTTGTTCTAACTCAACAAATATCTTTATCAAGCTTGGATAATTGATACCAATCAAAAGAATAATGCTAGGCTACCGATAAAGAGTCTAGTAAAGCATCATCACTATGTTGCAATAACAACATGAAGAAGTGAGCTATTTCCCATCATCGAATCTTTTGAAAGAAAAGGCTGAAACCCTTGGGATACTAGATAGAATTCTACCTGTATGATCTACCTTTAGCATACTTCACCACCGCTCAACCATGGATTTCAAATCTTTTCATGTATGGAGGTACTATCCACTACCTTCCTATACGCACTAGCACTACCTTGCTCAGGGAGGTAGAGTCTAACTAGGTCTAAGACATGCACTAGCTCAAGCCGACCACATCAATTGTAGGATGAACTAGAGGGGCTTACTTTAACTATAATCGGAGGAGATGGGCTAATTTTGCGGTGTGTCCTTGATCAACCTCATCACCTTCCATGTCCTGCTGCTCCCTAAGAAGAGAACCTCTAGTATCAACTCTAGTGAGTCCCTCATCAAGTCATCTTCATTGGGATCAAGCTCACTCTTTCTTCACCATGCACCTACAAGATCTCCTTTTTCTCCATAAAATAGTGTTCTCATCTAAGGACCGATCTAACTCGGTACAAATAGTTTTGGGTGATCACTATCATGCACTGTGAGGCTCTAAACCTCACTTGAAACTAGGGAGTCAATCCTGTGCAGATTGTACTCGCTAGATGAATGATACTCCTGACTGCAAATGGCTATAATAAGAGTAACAATCCTAGGATGATCCTCTACTACTGCTATAATTGAACTATCATTTGGAATATCTGTGATAACCATAACCATCTCCACATCTGTATGGGCGAGTGAAGGAAGCACCACTGCTCGCCACTCTTTTGCACCACCATCAAAGAAGGTCTAGCAAGAGAGCTTCCTACCATAATGGGTGGTGTAGGAGGAGTAGGATCCCTTGGCCATAGCTGGATCACTAATGGGGTACATGTTTTCTTAGATGCGGCCTTCATGGCCTTAGATGGAATGGGTGATAAACCCTGGCGATGACGACGTGGGTGAGCGTGGGATAAAAAACATCACCGACTCTCTCAGAGGCCCTCGGTGGTGGTCCCCATGAGGAGAATATGATGGTATGGTTGCCAAGCTAGAAAATCAACCAAAGTAAAATTGACCGACAATTTAAACCTTCATCTCTACTAGTAATGTGTGATGTATGGGCCTCAGAACCCTTTCTTGATGGATCGCCTCCTACACTACGGGGATAACATATCAAAGATCAACTGGGTACGGACTCGGCGATGCTCGCCTACCTAGCATAGAACAAAGTGGAGGCCCGCACCTCCTACTCTAGAAACTATTAATTGTACAACTGGAGGCGATGAACGAATCCTCTTGGCATACTCTCTATATGATCCTGAGAGAGGATGAAACTAGTTTTCCATAACTAGTGGTGAAGTGATCATGGGAGACTCATCCATGGTCGATGCCTCGCCAGCTCTGGCTATCCGAGTATGGAACCATTTGACCATATGGTTCTTGTTCCTACGCTGAGTGCGGGTAGGATGAGAGGAGTGCAACTAGACCCATACTCAAATGTCGAGGAGGAAAACCCTGAAACCAGAGGAGCCTTACCCTTGGAGGGTACAAATGGTAGGGTGCTAGCCCACACCTGGGCAACATGGGCAACTCTAGATGAACAGATCAACTGATCCAAGATCTTGGAACGAAATAACCGAAGTCGGAACTACCATAGCTTTCATCTTAGTGAGGATACGAATCGATAGTAGTCCACCTAATGACCGCTTCTACCCACACCTTACTTAATTACTATAGTGAGGGGAATACCCTCACAAGTGATCCTGGCCCCCTCAAATCCTTGGACAAAATGGATTGGGCATGGTCCAAATGGGGGAAGTCAGCCTGATATAAAGCAAGGTCCACACCGTGAGGGAAGGTAAAGACAAACTTTGAGAACCGCCATTCAATTGTAGTAAACTAAACTAAAATCAGACGACTAAAAGAATCAGAATGAGAAATGAACTTGTATCAATTTTGTCTCATAGATTTTGAGTTTTGAATTTTGAATTTTGAAAATTTGAACCCACATCCAACAACTTGAAGTGTTAAGTAGGGTTCAAATAGATTTGAAGAGAATTGATTGAAAGAGGAATTTGAATATGAATCCAAACTTCAACAAATTTAGGTATGTTGAAATATGGATTCAAAATTTTGATAGGATGCTAGGTTCATTTGAATTTTGTGATTTTGAGGACCCTCCCCTTAAACAAATTTAGGTATGTTAAAGTAAGGGTCAAAAATGATTTTATTTTGTTTAATTATTTTTTTTTTTTGGAAATTTTACTTACTTAGCAAATTTAATTATGCTAAGTGAAGTAAAAGTGATTGTTTCTTTTTTGAAAATTTGTTTTGATTTTGGAAAATTTAAGAATTCTTACTTAGCAAATTTAGGTATGCTAAGTGAAGAACCCAAGTGTATTTTATTTAATTTTTGAAAATAGGATCCTTAGCAAATTTAGGTATGCTAAGGGGATCCTAAGTGTTTCATTTGTTTGGAATGTTTTGATTTTTGAAAAGGGTAGGATCCTTAGAAAATTTGGTATGCTAAGGGAATCCTATGTGTTTTTGTTTTGAAAGGATTGAAAGTGAGATTCAACTTAAAAAAAGTAAAAAAGATGAAATCCCACTTGGTTTTATGAAATATAAATTTCACTTAGAAAATTTGAATATGCTAAATGAAATTCCAAATGGTGTGTTTAAAATTTGATTTGATTTTTTTTTTTGGTTTTGAAAATGGAAACACTCCTTAGCAAATTTGATATGCTAAGGGAGGAAGTTCGAAGGTGTTGATAAATTTTTTGAATTTGAAAATTTTACTTAGCAAATTTTAGTATGCTAGGTGAAGTTTCAAATGTTTTGAAAAGTTTTGAATTTTGGATTTGGAGACTTCACTTAACAAATTTGGGTATGTTAAGTGAGGTTCCAAAATGTGTTAAAAAAATTTTTTTTTTTGAAATATGTTTGTTAAAGTTTTAATTTTTGAAAAAGGGACTTCCATTCAACAAATTTAGGTATGTAGAATGGAGATCAGTTTTATTTTTGTTTTTGAAGTATGAAATTTTTGTGTGTAATTGTTACTTTTTTGAAAGAGAGCAACTCCAACTTAAAACATATGTGAGATATGTTTAAGTGGGATTTCCTAAATGATTTTTATTATTATTTGGGAATGAAATCTTCATTTAATAAATTTTGAGTTTATTAAATGAAGATGTTCATGTGTGCTTTTTTGAAAAGTTTTGATTTTGTTTACAAATGAACTTTCTATTCAATAAGTATGAGTGTATTGAAATAGAAAAATTCATGTGTGCTTTTGAAAACTTTTATGATTATGATTGTGATTATTGGAAAAGATGATTGTTCATTTTATTTTGAAAATAACATCTTCATCAAAGTGAATTTGAAAGAAGATGTACATTTATGCTTTTGGAAAATTTTATTAGTTTTATTTTTTTTGAAAAATCCCTACATGTAACAATTATGGGAATTGTTAAATGAAGGTGACAACATTTTATGGAAAATATTTTATTAAGTGCATTTTTGAAAATGTGCTTTTGAAAAAGCATAAATTCTTTATGGAAGATTTATTTATTTTAGGATGAACCTTTCCTTATCATAAAAATGATAAGGAGGAAGTCTTAAAGATGTTTTTTTTTTATTTAGATCTTTTTATTTTACCCATTGGAGAACCCAATGGGGATTTTAAGACCAATAAGGAATACAGTCCTAAAACCTAAATATGTTGGCTAACTCAACTCAACAATGAAATGAGCTAAGTGCCAACAGAAAGAAGGATAGACTTGGATTCATACTAAAGTACAAACCCACTATCGATACTCAAAGACAATGATCATTTATCAAAGATGGAGAGAGGAACCATCCCCAGCAGAGTCGCCAAAAAAATCTATGGAGAAAAATTTCAATAGGGAGTTGCCTTCAAATCTGTGGGGAGAAAGAAAAGGCAAGACACTATAAAAATTTATCTTGGTAAGAGGCCACGCAAATCCATGGATGTACTTATGCAGTGATCAGAAGAAAATAGTGTACTATCTCAAAAGATATAAGCCTAATTTTAATGGAAACCAATCCACCTCAATAAGGACTCCTAAAGATGATGGGTCTACATATGTACTGGAGATTCTTCCCCTACTTTACATGAAAAAGTAAAGCAGGGTTTATTTTAAACTGATTCATTAAGTTCCCTATAAGGGCAAGCCCCCATAGTTAATTACATCTTAAGGGATGGGATCTCTTAGGAAAACTCTTGATTAAGGCAAATGATCATTGCTTTTGAATATTTCAATAGGAAGGACTATCAATCGATTGGTTTTATGTTTGAAGATCAAATGGGATTGATCAAAAGAGGGAGTTATTATCGAAGTCAAAATGGGAAATAAGTAGGAGATTCCCACGATGCTAGGAAACCTAGCGAGCATCTCAAACTATCCTAAAATGGGCTTTACATTTTAGAAATTGATTTAGTTTGTTTGAGTTATATTTTCATTAGAAATTTAGGACTTAAAATTCCTTAACAAAAGATTAAGGAAATGTCTAAGAGGTGAGGAATTATGGCCCACAAAGGGGATAAGCTATCTCAGAACCTAAATCTAGGGAGCTTCAGTGAGGGCCGGAAGTAAAACCTAAATCTAAGGTGAAAAATGGATAATTGGTTTGCCTCCACAAGAGAGGACAAACCACCTGACAACTTGGACTTACAACCGCCCTGGGTGGCTAACTAACTCCTCCTATGATTTAAAATACATGTAGGCAAGTCTTTATGCTTATGCTCGATAGCTAGGCTATTTTTATTTAGAAAGAGACTAAGTCCTTAAACTCACTCCCTAAAGAGACTAGATCATGTAAAGGGACATGCTTCAAATGACCTAAAATCTAATGCATTTTTAAATTTTATTTTATTATTATTTTTGGACAATTATTTTGACTCAGGCTAATAGGATTTTTATGACGAATGCATGAGAAATAAAATTATTGGCCACAATCAATGAGAAGGGAGGAGGTGAGTTTCCACCACGGCTCTCACAGGTCAAGCTGGGTTCTTTGGTAAAGGTAGAAGCCCTCCAATCAAGAGTGAAATAAGATGCATTTTTGCATGATATTATAAAGAAATGCTCATCTAGCTAAGGGGTTGCTAATTCTTTTATCTTGATTTTAAACCTAAGCTTTGACTGAGGTTATGATTTGTTTAATTTTATTTTGAGTTGTTAAGTTGGGTAAAAGATTTATTTATCCCTAAAGAGCCTAATCTACATTCAGGCAATATAGAAAGCAAGGAAGAAACTAAAAAAATCATGCCACTTAATGCAAAACCTAAACAAATCATCAATCAATTTATGAAGCTAATCGTAAAAAGAATAAATGGTTGTTTATGGTCGGGCACCACTGCACAAACTCAAAAATATCAAATATGGGTAGCCAAGATCTACCCTTATACAACTCAGATTACAAATGAATTAAATTATAATTTAAGTAAAGGAATTCATTATTATGGGGGGTCTTCAAGCTTTATTCTTCTTTCTTCTTTTCTTTTTCTTCTTTCTTCTTCTTTTGGATGATTAAATGTTAGATGCTCCAAGGCTTCACATGGTGCATAAGATAGGATCTTATGAGCAATGCTCATTCTAATCCCCATAATAAATCATTCCAAAATCCTAATTATACAAATTTTTACATAAAAGGAAAAGTAGAAATCTAACTAACACCTACAAAATAAAGGTTAGTTAAATCACACCACACAAATACCAAGAATGTATATTGGACTTATCACCCCACACATGGATGACTAAGTCCACCTGACCTATGGATTATGCAAAGAGTATAAGCACTTGCAAGCAAGAAGCAGTTATATTTTTATTTATGATAATGCCCCTTAAGCACAATCCCCTGCAGAAAAGAATAGTTAGACTAAGAACATACTACCATTCATTCTATGAGCATACACCCTAACATCCAATCTAAAACATATATCATAAAATAAAACATAACATCAAACCATGCACTGACCAAACCTAAGGCTAGAAGTGGTGACTTAGGCTAATGTGTGTGCTTTGAAGGCATGTGTGGTATGCTTAGCTTAGGACTTTAGGTTCAAATTTTCTAAGTGAGAAGGACATGTTTAACTTAGAGGAGGGTTTAATTTAAGTTGTTTAATTATTTTGGGTTGGTTTTATTTTATGTTTTTATTTGGTTTAAGTGCAACCTACGATTAATTGCTAACTTATGAAGAGAGGGAAAGAGAAGAGAACTTCTCTTTCCTTCCCTAACCTTAAGTAATTTTCTAAAGTAGGTTCATGTTTTAGTTTCATTTAGGTGAATGTTTTGATTATATCTTTTAATCAATCATAAGTTTAGATAAACTCTAAATAAACCTATTCAAAAAGAAAGGCATTTTAAGATTAAATAAAATGAATCAAAATTCACATAACACACATTACTTCATTTCTTTCTCAACATATATAACATGCATATGGATGGATCTTAAGCATATCCATACATACAAATGAGAGTATTTAACACACTTTATGATGCATGCTAAGTAATCCATTTAAGAGAATTTAGAAGTTGAATATGCATGATTCTTTTTAAGTAGAAAAGGTTTTCCTTATCCAAAATTTCACATACATGCATGAAAGTAAGAAAGGCATAAGTGAGTACAGCGCCATTGTTAACCATAGGTGTAAGGTACAAGACCTACTTAGGGCTACTTAAAGCCTCACAATCTTAGAGTTGTCTAGACTAATATACCACTTTCCTTAAGTACAAACATGCATATACAAGAAATAAAATAGAAAAGGAAGATGGAAAAGTTATTTAATAGATTTATTTTGTTTATGCAATTTATGTATGTAAGTGTAGGTAACCCTTCTTAGATAGTAGCATAGAGATGAATAGGATATGAAATTAGGTGATCATTAGGTCCTTTTCAAATGAACCTTATATCTCACCAAAATTCCTATTCAAAACTATGCCAACATAGGAAAGAAAAGAGACCTATACTAAGCATACCTTTATAATACTTCACATGCAAGCTTATAATTAAGATATGAATAGCACACTTTTAGATTTGATATTTCATTTATGTATTTTGAAAATAATTTGGATTTAGTAGTGATAATAGCCACTCATATTTTATTTTAGCCAACATATGCACATCTGACATAAAGTAAACAATTTCATTTTTAAAATTTGAAACATGAAATTATGAATGCATGAAAACACATGGCATACAACTTAACATGTTGGGAAAGATCCAAAGCAATGAAAGCATATAAACAAACTCACTTTACCTAAATCCTAAAGACATTCTTATAGAATAAGAAAATTTAAAATAAATCAAAGTGAATTTCAAAATGATTTTTGTTTAGTTTGAAGTTTGATTTAATTTTGAAAAGGTGAGATGAGTTTGCTATTCCTAACCCATTACTACATGTGTTTTGCATTTTTGTTTATATTTTAGACAATTAGATCCATTTTTATGTGTTGATTAGATTAAGGTATGAATTAAGTGGCTTAATTAACCTTACCTACATCACCTTAGAAGAATTAACTAAATAATTATGAGCCAATGAGATGACATAAAACCCACAAGGAATTTAAATTTGCAATGCACCTAATAATGAAAAGGCCTAATGCAATTTGGCTCACAATTAAAAGTTAATTAAGCTAAGGGGTTTAACATAAGTACTTTCAAAATACCCTTTCACACATGTGAATTGGATCTTGATTTCCTTAATTGAACTTAGGCTATTAAATACCTAAGCATCTTGGGATACCTAAGCATCTACCCAAGGTAGATTAATTAAGTTCTTGAACATTTTAGAATTTTTGAAAATTGATTAAGGGGATAGTTATTGAATTAACCCTAAATTAAAGAAAGATTAAGGAAAAAATAAGGGCATTTAGGGAATAGCTTAGGGGAAATGCCCCTAAATTATTTCATAACCCTCCTACTTATTGGATCTAACCTTAATCAACCCTAATCATAGGGTAAAGCCACTAATCACACCTTAATATCCTTAACTACATGAAAGGGATAATCAGGGAATGAAATAGCAATTCCCCAATTGAGCCTCAATAAATCTCAAGAAAATTAGGGGAGGAGGTCATTCCCTAATATGAACTCTAGAAATTTGAGATTAATTGATGACCTAATTAAAGGATAATTAGCTAATTAAGATTCCCAAAGAAACCCAAATTTAGAGAAAATAATAATTCAAAATCTATTGAAAATATTTTTAAAATATTCTAGATGAAATTATCTTTCCATAGCATTTTTTTTATTTTCTAATTTTCTAGAGGAATTATGAATTTTGAAGTTCTCTAAATTAATTAAGAATTAATTAAACATTTAACTAATCGATAAATCTTTTAGCTCAGACGATGTGTGGGCGGGCAGCGCTTACATGCATCGCACCTTGAGGGGACAACTTAGGTTGTCACCTTACAAAGGCGGCGACAGCACACACGCTTATATCCTTGGTCATCCGATCAAAGATCGATGGCTAAGGATCCACTGGTTTATAAAGGATAATTGATTTCTAAAATGTGTTAAATAATCTCAGTCGTCCTTCTAAAATGCATGGATGGACGTGGTGATGAAAGTTCTTCCCCTTGATCAACAGAGACCATCCATGATCAAGGGAAGATCCAAGCTCAATCTAGCATGGAATCACACAAAATTTAACCCACACCATATAAAGACCAAGAGTGGCAAATCCAATGGTCAAAATTTGATGAGGTGAAAATTTCTTTCACAAAGCTCCACACCACTTTGAGTTTAGTGATCGAAAAATTCCATACCTCATTGGAGGTGATCACCGATGCTCGAGATCGATGAGGTAGCTTCATATGGTAAAGATGAAGCCTGTGAAATTCTTAGGCCTTGGGATTGGGTGGATCAATGGACAGACCAACACCACTTCACTTGAGCTTCAGCTTTGATCCAATTGAGCTCTTCCTTGATGTGGGGACTTCAATCAGAGCTTGGCAAGTTTGACTTGACCCTTTGATGGAGTGTGTAAGAGTAATTGGAAGGAGATCAAGTATGGAGGAAGTTGGCTAATGGATTGAGCTCCCCTATTTTACATGCAAAATGAGAAATAGAATTCAAATCCTTCCTAAGAAGCTTGGGAATGCTCTAAGATGGTTGCTCTTGGTTCCTAAGCTCCAATCGATAGAGAGTGAATTGAAATTTTTTTTGAATTAGGAGAAGTATATCTCCCCCATGGCAATCGGATGGTCGAACCATCCTTTGTCATTTTAATCCAATTTACCCAATTGGGAGGGTTGTTTATGTTTTTTGAGGGTGCACATGGTTTGATCCCTTGAGTGGATTGCCAACTTCCCATGTGCTTGAATTGAGCATAAGAGGAATTTAAAAAATCAATTTTAGGCCAAGTGGTCAGGTTTGGTCTATGGACCAAATGGGCTGACCCAAACCCATTGGGTTGGGTGCAACACTCATCACTAAGTCCCCTTGAGCTTTTAGGAAAGCCTTAAGTGATTATGAAGAGGGTATGACCAAAATACCCATGGGCTAGGCCAAAATTTATTCTATGGCTTAGGGATAAAATGGTCATTTAGCTATTTTCCACTTTGGACATGTTAGGTATGTGGAGAAACTAGGTTTGGCAAAGTTTCATTGGATTTGGAACCCATTTGATAGGGTTTGGCTCATGTTGACCCATTTAGGTCAAAATGGGTCAACTTGGGTAAACTTGGGTCAAACCAAGGGTTGGATCAAGTTCATATGACCATTTGAAATATTTTGGTGGCTTTGGTTCAATTCAGTTTGGTATATATTTGGTTTTGGCTCATATGACTTCATTTAGGTCAAATGGGTCAAGTTGACCCATTTGACCCATTTGACCTATTTGAGGGAGGTTTAGGTTTGGTTAGTCATATGGAGTGGATTGGTATCTTTTTTCCAATCAATTTGGGTTAGGTTCAATTTTTGCTCAACATGACCCCTTTAGGTCATGTTGGGTCTAAGGTCAAGGTTGGGTCTGGCCAATTGAGGCTTTGGTCAAGTTCCACAAGTGATTTGGGATGGACATGACCCATTGGTTTAAAACAATTTGGCTTAGATCAAGTTTTGACACATTTTGACCCCTTAGGTCAAAATGGGTCTACTTGGGTCAAGTGGGCCAATTGGGCTAGGTTAGGCTCAAAAGTTGGCTTGGTCAAGTTCAATCATAAGTCATGAGTGAACTTAGATCAATAGTTTCAATCAATTTGGCCTATGGTGAAATTTGGCTATGTAAGTTTCATTTTTTGCTAAGTTGACTTGGTCAACCCTTAGGTTTGACTTGGTTTGACCCAATTTGATTGATTGATCATCCCATGATGATTGTTAATCATGATGAGAGGCAAATATGAGTTTGTTTTAATCCAATTTGGTTAGGATCAAAAGTTGGCTCATAAGGATATTATAGGTCACTTTGGGTCAAGTGAGCCTAAGTGGGTCAAATGGCTTGGTCAAAGCTTGATTTGAAGTTGATTGATCTTGTATATGGACTTATGATTGAAATATAAATCCATTTACAAGTGGTTTGAAGTCAAACGGATTTTGACCCATTTGAAAATTTCATATTCAAGGAAGAATATGAAGGGTTTTGAGTCTGATTTTTGATTTGGGTTTTGATCGAATGATTGAAGTTTAGATTTATATATGAGCTCATGATTGTAAGATTTATTGAACCATGAGAGAAAATCAAGGATTTGACTTGATTTGAAAATGATTTGGCTAAGTTCAAGATTTTGGCTTGAAAGGCTTAGATTTGATTTTGGAGTGGATTTGAATTTGATTTTTGGAATTAGTTTAGATTATTCAAATTTATATTTCATTTATATATATGAATATAAATGAGAATATAAATTGATCATGAGAAAATTTCAAGAATTTGAAGTGGTTTAATCATGATTTGGGTTAAATCCATTAAAGGGAATTTAAGAGATTTAAAGCAATTTTTAATTTGAAATTTAATTTTTGAATTGGATTGGATTGATTTATATTTATACTTCATTTACATATGAGAATATAAATATGTTTTGAGAAAATCCCATGAGTTTGAATAAGTTAGATCAAAGTTTAGGTTATATCCATTAATGAAAAATTAAGGGCTTTAAGAGAATTTTAAGGATTTTAAATTTGGAATTTAATTTTTTGATTGATTTATATTTATATTTCATTTATATATGAGAATATAAATGAGAATATAAATAAGTTTTGAGAAAATCCCAAGGGTTTGAATAAGTTTGATCAAAGTTTAGTTGATTTTGGCTAAGTCCTTTAATGGAAAATTTAAGGACTTAAGAAAATTTTCATGAATTGATTTGGAATTTTGAGTTTAGTTGGATTGATTTGAATTTATATTTTATTTATATATGAGAATATAAATGAGAATATAAATTAGGTATGAGAAAATCTCAAAGATTTGAATGTGTTTAGATCATGATTTTGGTTAAGTCCATTAAAGGAAATTAAGGACTTAGGCAAAATTTGGACTTAAGAATTTTTGATAGATTTTGATCATGGGTTTCAATCATGGATTTTAATCATATGTAGTTCAATCATGAAAAAATGGAATTGAAGGAAATCAAATAGAATTGATTTGGAGTTTGACCTGGAAAGAAGAAAAGTGAGGAATGGTTTAAGCTAAGGGTAGGAAATTTTCCTAACACCCCTAAGGCATGACCTGTTCCTATGGCTAACTCTTCTACTTCTAAGGCTTGGTTTGAGTATCCACCTAATCATTAGATGTGTCTTAAGACTAAGGAATTCTTCAAGTCTAAGAGAAGTCTAAGGCGGAGGGTTGAGCTAATTCTAAAAATGAGGTCAACACTACCATGAGTACACCATGAAGTTGTTGGCCCAAATCCCTAAGATCACTATCTACAAGATTCCTCGAGGAGAGAACACAGTAGCAGATGCTTTGGCCAAACTTGCCAAGGAGTTGGCATGTCCGAAGATGAGTCCATTCCAATAAGGGTCCAAAATAGACAAGTCATATCCCTTGTTGATGTTGAACTCATCAAGAGATGTTCTCTTGAAGGGGAGGTTGTTGTTGTCAAGAAAGATGAGGAGGAGGGATTGGAGGCAACCATTCATAGATTACTTGACTAGAGAAAACTACCTCAAGAGAAATCACAAGTCCGATGAAGCGAGAGCTCTCTCTATGCTCTCATGGATGGCACCTATCTTGACAATCTTTCAATCAAATATGGTTATGTTGTTTAGACAAACACGAAACCAGTAAGATCATGACCGAGGTACATTCAAGTTTATGTGGAGCCATCAATCCGGTCCGAAGATGAAGGCAAAGATCAAGAGACTAGGATACTACTGGCCTTGGATGATTATAGACTACATGGATGTAGCTAGGAGATGCCATCAGTGTCAGATTCACGGTGTAGTCTTGCACCAACCACCCAACATTCTACACCCTACATTGACCTAACAGAAGCATTCAACAAAAATCTTCATCCAGATACTAAAGAAGACACTCGACAATAATAAGAGCGTGACATGAGCAGGTTGAAGCCTTATGAGCATAGCATATACAAAACTCCAAACCCCATTCTCCTTAATGTTTCGGTCTAAAGTCATTCTACCATTAGAAATTTAGCTCCCATCACTAAGGATAACAATGGGTAGTAAAATTAATATAGAGAAGAATGCTAGGTTGCAGTTAGAAGAGCTCGAAGGTTTGGAGGAGAGACGCCTATAGGCATGCCATAAGTTGTACAAAGCCAAGATGATTCAAGCTCACAACAAGCTAGTCCACCCTAGCACTTTTCAAGTAGAAGAGCTTGTTTTAGTTCTAAAGAAACTGATTATTGTTGAAAGATGGGAGGCAAGTTTGAAGCCAGAGAAGACCCTTTGTCATAGAGACAGGAGGATCTTATCAACTTATTAATTGTAAAGGGGAACACGGATACTTCTAATCAATGAGCTCTATTTGAAGAAATACTATCCACAAAATTATGTTTGAAAATAATTATCTTCAAAAATTACATTCCAATATATCAAAAATTCTCTTCATTCAAAGTTTTGTTTGCTTGTTTGCAAATCTACCACGATGTGTTTAGAGTAAGTATAAGAGAACCCAAGAGGCATCATATCCTTCTTTCATTACACGAACATAGATTAAACGTGATTCCCGGGTGCTACTAGAGTAGGAGTAAGAGAACTTAAGAGGCATCCTATTTCGACTAGCACGGCTAAGTTAGGTGTAAGAGAACCCAAGCGGCATCCTTTCTGGGTGGGATCACAACTTCCATTCATGGCACCATTTCATCAACTCTTAAGCGTGTTCTATGATAGGTGTAAGAGAACCTAGGCGACATCTTGTCCTTCATTAACACAAACACAAACACAAAAATAAACCCATATCTTTTTTCTTGGGCTATTTTGATGTGGGAGCAAGCCCCAATGGCACTCACTCATTAATTGCTCTAGGTCGGGCTGACATGCTACCTTTCTAGTCTGTCACCCCAGTAGTCACTTGTCTGGCAGATGTGAGTCCCTGCGCTTTCTTTCTAACTTAACCATTGTAAACCGATGAGCACCTTGTTAGTGTGGTAAACCTTAGTGCATATTCAGTAAGCTACCTCATGTTGACTTTATTTAAGAGGATGCAAGCCTACACGCTTTCTTCTTGAGCTAGCCATCATGCACTGACTAGGTCGAGTATATTTGAGGCTTAGGATAAGTCTCTTAGTGGCTCCTTTTCTCTTGATTACTTTTGAGTTGATATAAGTCCCCCAGTGGCATTCACTCAGTAGTCCTAGATCGGATAGCACCAGTCGAGCTGAAGATAGATTATCCCAGTAATCAATTTCATTGTAGGAGGATGTGAGTCCCCGATGCTTTCTTCCTAGGATGATTGTCGCAAGCCAATAGGCACCTTGGGTACGTTGATGTTCTCTATGCTGACAGAGACTCACCCAGTGGATACACCACTCTTAGTAGAAATGAGTCTTAGTGCTTTCTTCTTGAGTTGGCCACCGAATACCTATAGATATTATCTTCTTCAGAGATCAGGATAAAGCCCTTAGTGGCTCCTCCCCTATGGACACTCTATTTGAATGACATCCTTTGCGACCCCATTTAGACTACCAGGCTACTCTTGGATTTGGATCCCCTTTCCTAATAGCCACCCCTGTTGTTGGAGAATTTGTTTAGCGGATGCATAGATTCTCCCTTGGATCAGAAAATCTAAGATAGGTCAAGACTGATATAAGCTCCTTCTCTTTATGATCCCTCACAAACCGATAGGGTCCATGATAAACAAACAAACAAACAAATTTATTCGCTTGTGGATTAGGAATTCAAGCCCCAAGCGGCCCCTTTCCCAACCAGGCACTCTATTTTTAGGGCAGTGTTAGCAAAACTCCCTATAGAATTGCTTAACTACACTTGAGTTGAGATAAGTCCCTATCGGCCTCCTCAATAGTTTGGTCGGTTCAATATTTTTTGCCACAAACAGGTTACCCCAGCGGTCATTTCACTCTAGAAGATGTAAGTCTACTATGCATTATTTCTAGCATGATAGTCAAAATTGATAATTACAAAGGGTTGACATGTTACATTGCTAATGCGTCGCCCTAGTGGTATTTTGTTTAGAAAGATGTGAGTCCCTGTGCTTTATTCCTTGAATTGGCCATTGTAAATTGAAATGCACCCCTTGGTTGGATAGTTATCCCCTTTGTCTTGGAAACTACCCCTTTGGATCGATAAATCTGAGGTAGGCCAAGGCGACAACTCTTACTCGGTCGGTCCATCACAAACCGATGGGATCCATCAAACATAATTAAAATGAAATTAATTTTGACTATCTTTAAGCTGATTTAAGTCCCCTAGCAGCATCCACTCAGTAGTCAGCCTAAGGTTGGGTTCAATTCATTGTATTGCCAATAGACCACCCAGTGACTACTTTGGAAGATGTAAATTATGCTTTCTTCTAGTACTACTGCTTGAAAGGCAACCCCTTTGGTTGGATAGTCTTACTATGTGGTTGGTAGACTACACCTTTGGATGTAAATGTAACTCAAGTAGGCCAAGTGACATGGCCCCAACTCACGTGTCCACATGAACCACAGGGTCCATCTCAAAATTCAAAATTTAAAATCTAAAATAAAACCAACCAACCTCCCTAGCGGAGTCAAATTAAACAATCAAATCGATCAACTTCTCCTCAGTGAGATGCAAACCTTTTTAATTTCCCCAATGGAGTCAATTTAATCCAACACGAACCTGCTCCCTTAGTAGAAGGTTCACACTTTTATCTCCAGTGGATTTCAAATTCTTATCCCTAGTGGATTTCACAACCTCTTATCCCCAATGGATAACTTGAACTTTTTTCCCTAGTGGAAGGCTCACATACTCAATCCCTAGAGGATTCCTCCTTCACTCTCTTATGTCTTTGACATAAGTAGAGTTGCATTACACTAAGATCCTGATTCCTTCTACACCTCGGGTTTAGGAGTAGATTTTTTTTGTTAGTGCTTGTGATCGTTCGATCATTGTTGATCATCTCGGTCAACATCAATATGAGCGGTATGCCTTGTCAGTCACATCACACCTATTGGGGGCCCTTTGTTGACCTCACTTTTGGAGTGAGCTCTCAACTTCTCCATCTTAGACATGGGACTCCTATAGACACTAAAATTTTCTTAGTCTTAAGACACTTCTAGTGATTAGGTGAACGCTTAACCTAACCCTAAAGACTTAGAAGAGTTAGCCATAGGAATATATTATGCCTTAGGGATTTATGAGGACTTGCCTACCCTATCGCTTGAACCCAATTCTTGCTTCCTTCTTTCAAACCAAACCTCAAATTTAAATCCAAATTCAAATCAAAATTCAAAATCAATTCCAAAATCCAAATCATGAATCAATTCCAAATCAAATGATTGAAACCCATGATTGAATTCAAATCCCAAAATCTTTCCTAAGCTCTTTGATTTCATCTTATGGACTTAGCTCAAACCAAATCCAAATCACTCCAAACTTAAATGATTTTCTCATAACCCACTTATATCTTCATTTATATTCATAAATATAAATGAAATATAAATTCAAATAACCAAAACTAAACCCAAAATTAAACCAAAATCCAATTTATATCCTTTAAGTCAATTTCTTGGATTTAACCAAATCATTGTCAAATCAATCCAAACCCTTGGATTTTCTCTTCAAATAATCACTCCTTCAATCACATGCAGAATATAGACTTAAACTACAATCACCAAGCTAAAATCAAACTAACCCAGTCAAGCCCATGTTCATCCTTTTGACTTGAAATTGTCAAATGAACCAAAACCCATTTGACTCCAAACCACATGCAATTGGATGTATATTTCTATCATAAGTCTATATGTGAGTTCAACCAAACTTGAATCAAACCATGATCAAGCCAATTGACCTATTTAGGCTCACTTGACCCAAAATGACCTAAAGGACCTTTTTGAGCCAAATTCTAATCCAACCTAAATTGGATTGAACTATGCCCACCTAAGCCTCACATTGTGATCAACAATCATCCTAGAATGATCAAGCTCAAATTGGGTCAAACCAAGTCAAACTAGCTTTTGACCAAGTCAACACTTAAATGAGACTAAATAAGCCAAAATTTACTATGAGCCAAATTGATTGAAACCATTGATCTAAACCAATCCATAATCAATTATTAAACATGACCAAGTCCTCAGCTAGACCAAACCAAATTGTCCCTCCAAGTTGACCCAAATTGACCTAAAAGCCAAAATGGGTCAAATCTTGATCTAAGCCAAATTGATTGCAACCAATAATCAAATTCATTCAAACTTGATTGTTGAACTTGACCAAAACTTCAATTATTAGACGTAGTCCAATTGATCATGAACCCAACTTGACCAAGGTTAAATCAAGTTGAAATCAAACAAAATTAGAATTGATTGAAACCAAAGCTTGCAATACATTTCAAATGGTCAACCAAGCCTAAACCAACCCATGACCTAACTCAATTGGGTCAAATGGGTCAAATTGGTCAACTTGACCCATTTGACCCAAATGAACCTAAATGAATCAAAATCAAATTTAAACCAAATTAAAATGATACCCATAGGCTCCAAATGATCATTTGAACTTGACTTAACCCATGGTTTGTCCCAATTTGACCAATTTGACCAATAATTTGACCCAACTTGACCCAAATGGGTTAAATTGAGCCAAATCAAATCAAATGAACTCCAAATCACTTGAAATTTGGCCCAACCCATTTTTAAATGATTTCAAATATGCCCAAATCATACTCATAGCCAAATGACCACTTTGCCCATGGGTCAAAGGGTATCCCATGACCAAATTCACTTGGAATTTGGCCATTTCTTTTCCAAGGCCACTTGGCACCTAACTATTGGCCCATATACTAAGGAGGGTGGTGAACATGACTAATGAGCTTGGGTGACCCAAGGGGGAAAAATCTCCCAATCACTCTTAGACACTTGGCCCACCAAATCCACTCACCAATCACATGGGCAGCTACTCTCCCTCACTCCTCTACCCAAAACAACCCATGTGGGATGCTTTCCAACTCAAACTAATCAGCCAATCCAAGCCATTGAGCCAAAATGACAAATCAGCCACCCACCGTCTGATCCAAGGAGGGGGAGATATACCCCCTTCTCATTCTCCTTTGAAGGCATTCATTTTTTAGAGCTCTAGGAGTCGAAGCCAAGCATCAGAGCTTTCCCAAGCCATTCTTGAGCTTCCATGATTCCCATTTCTTGGTTTTACTCAAAGATAAAATAAGGGAGATCAATCCTGAGCTCAACTCACTCAATTCTCAACCAAAGTGAAATTCATCTTGCACACACCATCCTTAGACCAAGGCGTGTCAAACCAAATCAAATCTTGAGCTTCCCCAAGATTGGAGCTAGGAGTTTGATCGAAGCTGATCATCTATGTGCAGGGGATTGGTCTTCCAAGCTAATTACATCAAATCAAAGCTTCGTAGTCAGGCTTCATTTCAACCAAATGAAGCTTCCTCAATCATTGGAACTGTCGATCAGAAGCTCTGGCAAGGTATTCCATTGAAACTGACCTTAGAGTACAAATTTCTTGGTCCTTTGTGAAGGAAATCGTTATGTCACGTGATCTCCACCGTTAGATGTGTTGTTTATGCTTCCCACGAAGGTGTGGGATGAATTTGAGCTTCACTCAATTGAGCTTTGATCGAGTGACATTCGATGGATGGCATCCATATCTCACCGCTTGGGAGGAGATAGATCATGGACCATCCATTCCACATGATCGGATCTGACATTCCTGAATAAATCGTGCTTTAGATCTCTCTGATTTCCTCTTAAACTATAGGATTAATCTCGGACGTCCTATCTTAGATTGGACTACCCGCAGAGAAGACGCGTCCACCACCAACTGACTCAGTCGATGGATGTGACAACTTAAATAACCAATCCTCGAAAGCGCGTTGTGTCACCACATGGCGACTAGATTAGGTGTTTATTAGCTTAATTAATTTGATTTTAATGGTGAAACTTCCAAAATTCATAACTAATTAGAAAAATCTAAAACATACAAATAAATATTCATTTTAAATGTAATTTAGAGGAGAATAATAGAAAATTAAAATCAATTAATTTTGAATAGTGATTTTGACTCAATTTGGATTTTATTGGAAATATAATTAAGCTAATTACTCTTTAATTATTTCAGCAATTAATTCCAAACTTTTTGAGATTTATTAGTGGGATGACTTCTACCTCCCATGATTTTCTTGGAATTTATTGCTTGATTAATTAGGGGAATTACTTGATTCATTCTTAATCACTCTCTTAATTAATTAAATGATTAATTAGCATGTTAAATAGTGATGAATCCATTAATTAAGATAGCTAATCAATATGAAATAGTGAATGGATATAGGGAATGAGATTAGGATCTCTTTTCCAATCTTTTTTCCCTAAGTTTATTTAATTTGGATAATACTTAATCAATTTGGAACTAATTAATGGCTTAATCACTTCATTAAATAGTTAATTAATCAAATTCAAAACCAAGTCATTCCAGAACTCAATCATTCAATTCTTAGGTAGATTCTTGGGTGTTCAACCTAACTTGAATTCCAAAGGAAATTATAATCAAACTATATGTGTAAGAGGGTTATAAAAGTACTTAATCAAAACCTTTTTAAAATTAAATAATTGTGAGCCAATTATATTAGTAACCTTCATTTCTTAGGTGCATTGCTGATTTAATTTCCATGTGGTTGCATATCATATGTTGGCTCATAATTACTTAGATAATTAAGTTAAAGTGGTATAGGTAAGGGATAATTAATGAATTTAATTTATACCTTAACTTAATCAAAACATAAAATCAACCTAATTATTCTAAACTAAACCAAACCAATTCACACATGGGGTGAGGGGGGATGGGTTAGGACTAGCAAATCCTTCCCATATTTCTTAAGTCAAATCAAATTCAAAGATAAAAATCTCATTAAATAATTTTTATTAATTTTAAATGATCTTAATTTATATGATTGTCCTTAAGAATTAATTAGGGTGAATGAAGTCATGTGCTTACATTCCTTTATTTCTTTCCAACCATGCTAAATATTATTTGCCATATGAAATCATGCATTCATTTCTTTTAAAAATTAATTAAATAAAATGCTTCCTTTTATGTCAATTTGCATGTGTTGACTAAAATTAAGAATATGAGTTTCTATTATCACTATTAAACCAAAAAAATTTTAAAAAACTTCTAAATCAAAGATTATAAATGAAGTGATGATGGTTATAAATATTTATAAGCTTGCATGTGATGATAGCAAAAGATGTGTATCATGAAGTTCTCGTTCCTTTTCTTAACATGGATTCACATAAGATTTGCAAGTATATAGTTCATTTGAAAATAACACAACACTTGCCTAAATTTATTCATATGCATCTCTATGTTAAGACTTAGGAAGGAACTTCATATGACATATATAAATCATGCAACCAAATCAAACATAATCTTTTGCATGATTCCTTATCCATTTGGTTCTCTTTATACATCTACATGTATCAAAGAAAGGTGGTATATCAATTTGGATATCCTAGGGCTGTGAGGGTTTAAGTAGCCCTAAGTAGGTTTTGTACCTTACGCCCCTGGTGTAGAAATGGATTAGGTGTATGTGCTTAAGATCTTAGCCTAATCATGTCTTCTACAGGGGATTGTGCTTAAGGGGCCATTGTAATAAAAATAAAAAGAATATAAATGTTTTACTATGCAGGTTACTTAGCCCCTAAGCATAGTCCAAATTAGGACAAGTGGACTTGGTTACCCATGTGAAAGGTGCTAAGTCCAAATAATTAATATAATTGCTTGGGTTGTGTGGTATGTTTAGCTAACCTTTATTTTGCAGGTTTAGTTAGAATTACCTTTCCCATTTTAATGTAATTTTGGAATTAGGACTAGGATAAGTGTTATGGGGACTAAGGTGAACATTGGTTATAAGACCATGTCTTATGTACCATGTGAGGCCTTGGAGCAAACTCCATCCCATGTCAAACCAAAAGAAAGAAAGAAATGGAGCAAACCAAGATGAAGGAATAAAGGACAAGGAGTGAAGAATGGAGGAAGAAGAATGAAGACCCCCATAACACTCATCACTTCATAATTATAATTTATTCTTTCATTAATCCGGATATAAGGATAGAGCTCAACTACCACATGTTTCTTTTTCTGGTTGTGTGGTGGAACCTGACCACATCGGTCTCTTATTCTTTTGCATTAATTTTATAAATTGATTGATGTTATGCTTATGATTGCGCAATTAGGATAGCATGATTTTCTTAGTTTTTTAATTATTTGATGATTGTTCAATGGCCTGGATGTGATTTGGCTCTTAGGGAAAAATAAATTTTCTATCCAATCAATCAATTCAAAATTAAACTAAATAATTCATAAACTCACCTAAATTCTAGGACATAAATCAAGATAATAAAATATTTAGTAACCCCTTAGCTGGATGTTGTATGTCTCATATCATGCATAAATCATATTGTCTTCCTGTTGCCAATGGAGGGCTTCCACCTTTGCTAGAGAAAATGGCTTGACCTTTAGGAGCCATGGTGGAAACACATGCCTTTTTCTAATTTTGGACCATATGATTTTTCATGCATTAGACATATAAAATCCCATAGTCAAATAAAAATGTCCAAAAATCAAAATAAAACTTGACAAAATTTGCATTATATTAAGTCATGAACTCATACCAATCATGCTTTAGTCTCTTAGGGAGTGAGTTTAAGGACTTAGTCTACTCTCTAAATAAATAATAGCCTAGCCATCTTGCAAAGCATAAGACTTGCTTACATGAATTTAAAGCGTAGGAGGAGTTAGCTGGCTGCCACTCCGATTATAAGTCCAGCTGTCAGGTGGTTTATTCTCTCTTGTGGAGGTAAACTATATACCTATTTTCACCTTAGATTTAGGTCGTGCTTTGGCTAATGCTGAAGTTCCCTAGATTTAAGATCTATGGTTGATGTTTCCCTTTAGGGCTACAAGAATAAATCCTCACCTCTTAGACATTTCCACAATCTTGTATTGTAGAAATATAAGTCCTAGATTTATAATAAAAATTTAACTCAAACATATAATTATCCTCAATTTCAAAAATATAAAGCCCTACAATAGGATAGTTTGGGATGCTCACTATATTTCCTAGTATCATGAGCATCTCTTACTCATCTCCCATAGATTTTGATGATAACTCTCTCCTTTTGATCAATCTCACTTGATTTTCTAAAAATAACCAATTGATTGACAGTCCTATCTTTGAAATTATTGGCGATAAAGATTATTTACCTTAATCAAGAGTATTCCTAAGGAATCTCATTCCTTAGGATGTAATTAACTATGGGGCTTGCTTCCATAGGGAATATAACAAACCCGGCTTAAAATAAACCCTACTTTACTTTTCCATGCAAAGTAGGGGAAAGATCTCTGGTACATTTGAAGACCCATTGGCCTTACTTTAGTGATTAGTCCATTATTGTATGATGGTGACTTCTATCTCTTGAGATAGTACATCATTCCTCAATGTCATACTTGATAACCTCAATAAGTACCCCCTAAGATCTACGTGGTGTCCCCAAACACATCTATGAAAAATAATACACCACAATTTACATATGTAATATGAAATTCTTAAGTCTTAGCATGGAGATACATAGGAATAGATTTAGACAAATGTTATGTTCATTTCAAATGAACTATACATTTGTGAATCCTATAAGAATCCATGCAAGATATGAAAGAGAACTTTATATTTTGTATTATCAACATATGCAAACTTATAGATATTTATAATTAGCATCACATGTTATAGTTGATTTATACACTTTGAAAAATAACTTTTGATTTAGTAGTGATAATAGCCACACATATTTAACTTAAATCAACACATGCAATTTGACATAAAAGAAATCAATTCATTTTTTTGTTTAAAAGAAATGAATGCATGATTACATATGGCAAGAAACATTCAGCATGATAGGGAAAGAAGTAAGTGAACAAAAGCACATAATTTCATTCATTCCAATTAATTCCTAAGGACAATCATACTAAATAAGGCTACTTAAACTAAGCCAAAATTATTTAAAGCTATTTCATCTTTATGTTTGATTTGAATTAGGTAATGTGAGAGAGGTTTGCTAGTCCTAATCCCATTCCTCATGTGTTAGTTAATTTTAGTTCAATGATGAAGTAATTAAGTTGATTTTATGATTTAGTTAGGTTAAGGTATGAATTAAATGAATTAATTAAACCTTACCTATCACCTTAAGTTAATTGATTAAATAACTATGAGCTAATATGATATGCAACCACATGAAAAATCAAATTTGTAATGCTCCTAATAAATGGAAGGGGCCTAATGCAATTAGCTCATAAATGGTTAATTAATTAAGCTTAAGGAGCTCACTTAATTATTCTTATGACTTGCTCACACATGTGAGCTAACCATAATTTCATTATCTCTCACTTTGGATTGTTGAACACCTAAAGAACTACCCAAGATTAGAAAGAGAAATTAGGTTCAATTGGATTAATTAAGTTCATTAATTAGTTAATTAAGCCTTAATTAATTTTAACCAATCAAAGTGAGATGGGCTTAGAGAAAGAGGCAAAGAAAGGAGTCCAAGTCTCAATCCCTAAATCTTCTCAATTAATTAGTCAAGGTTCAAGTTATGAATTGGATTTTTGATTAATCTTGTTAATTAATTAATTAAGGGGTGTTAATTAATTAATTACTTGAGGGATTAGAGAAGATTTAAGGAAAAGATTAGAAGAGGTAGTCACAATCCATTTCCCTAGACCTCATCATCATTAATAGAGATTAACAAGCTTAATTGATTGATTAATTTATTGTTCATTTGCTTAATTTACACTAATTACATTAGGAGAGTGATTAGGACTTAATCCATTAATTTCCCTAATTAAGAAACTAATAAAATCTCAAAAAAAA